>LOEQ01002948.1:110943-125938 GCA_001685075.1 Bramus lutescens | reverse complement strand
ATTTCTCAGAAAATTAGGAAACAACCTTCCTCAAGACCCAGCAATTCCACTTTTGGGTATATATCCAAAGTATGCTCATTCATGCCACAAGGACATGTTCATAGCAGCATTGTTTGTCATAGCCAGAACCTGGAAACAACCAAAATGCCCCTCGACTAAAGAATGGATAGGGAAAATGTGGTACATTTGCACAACAGAATGCTACACAGCAGAAAAAAATAACAACAGCTTGAATTTTGCAGGACAATGGATGGAACTTTTTGAGTGAGGTACCCCAGACACAGAAAGACAAATATCACATGTACTCACTCATAGGTGGTTTTAAAACATAAAGCAAAGAAAACCAGCCTACAAACCACAAACCCAGAGAACCTAGACATCAATGATGACCCTAAGACAGACATACACAGATCTGATCTACATGGGAAGTAGAAAAAGACAAGATCTCCTGAATAAATTGAGAGCATGGGGACCTTGGGGGAGGGTTGGAGGGGAGGGGAAAGACAGAGAGGGGAGCAGAGAAAAATGTAGCGCTCAATAAAAATCAATAAAAAAGTTTTAGCTATTCTTAATCCCAGCATTCAGAAGGCAGAGGTAGGTGGATCTCTGTGAGTTCAAGGCCAGCCTGGTCTACAAAGTGAGTTCCACAACAGCCAAGAATACACAGAGAAACCCTGTCTTAAAAAAAAGTTTAGCTATTCAAATTATAGCATGTGAAGATTGCTATAAGTATGTTTAAAAATATAATTTTGAAAACTCTGAGAATACCCTTAATCTCAAAGAGTATCATGTCAGGAATTTGAAAATGTCAAAGAACATTTCCCCACTGTATATTACAATTCTAAGTTATTGTTGCTGAATCAGCATACTTTTTTCTTTTTCTTTCTTTTTTTTCTGAGACAGGGTTTCTCTGTGTCACAGTTGTTGTCCTGAAACCGACTTTGTAGACCAGGCTGGTCTTGAGCTCACTGAGATCCGCCCATCTCTGCCTCCCTAGTATTGGGATTAAAGGTGTGTGCCACCGCTGTCTTAGCATTTAAATTGAAAAAAAAGACAAAGACATAACAAAGAGAGACTCTGAGGTTGTCTTCTGAACTCTAGATGTACACATGTATGCACATGCGTGCACGCGCACACACACACAAAAAATAAAAACAATTAGCACTCACAGATATTTATATAACTTTCTACCCAGTAAGACTAGAATATACATTCTTCTTAAGGGTGTATAGAAATTTATTCTGGAGAAGTGAGCATGTTAGGTCACAAACAATCTTAATTAAACTTAGAAAAATTGATACATTGCTAAGTATATTTCCACATGGGAATGCAATGGAAGCTGAGAGTTGTAGCTCAGTGGTAGAATACTAGACTTTCATGATGCTGCTCTGAGTCAATGTACAGGGCTGGAGAAAGAGATAGAGAAGATATATATATATATATATNAGAGAGAGAGAGAGGAGGGAGGGATGAAAATAGAAAAAAGTCAGTAACAAAATAAATTTGAAAGTGTATAAATGTATGAATAGTAGAAGAAGCTTACAAGGGAAATTAGTCAATACTTTGAAATAAGTAGAAGAAAGATAGAACACATAAAGCATGGATCATCCTGAAGGGAGAAAAACTCGAAGTGGCCCCATTAAAATCAGGTGAGAGACAAGGCTGTCTGGTGTCCTGACTCTTTTTCCATATAGTACTGGAAACACTAGCTTTAGCAATAACGCAAGAGGAAGAAATTAAAAAACTACAAATAGGAAAAGAAGTCAAACATCTCTCTTTGTACAAGGCATAATATAATACATTAAAGATTCACACATCAATTGTTCAGCTGTGAGAACACACTGACTCACGACATTGTAGATGAATCATGAGAACACTACAACGTGTATTACGTAAGAACCCAACCAAGGGAGGTCACACAGTATATGTCAACATATAGACATGTGTTCCTGTCTACAGGGGCTGAAAAGAGAAGCAGGGCTAGAAGGAATGGATGGGGTCACTTGGAGATGGCTGAAAGTTTCAAGTTGCTCCGTGGAGTGATGAGCATGTCCTAAAAGTGGCTGTGTTTGTACAACTGTGTGAGAGTAGTAGAGATGTGGAATTAGATGTTTTAAATGGTAGAAATCCTGCCTTACTAAAGGTGTTAGGCAATGGGGAGATAGCTCCATTAATAAAGAACTTGCCTTGCAAGCCTGAGGACCCAAGTTCAATCTCAAAATAAATGTTAAAAAAATAGGGTGTGGTGGCATATACTTGCCAACTAGTGCAGAGAAGATGGAGCCAGGTGTCATTGGGACTCACTGGTCAACCAGCCTAATCTATTTGATGATGAAAGTCCCTGTAAAAATACGTGCAGCACCTGAGAAAGTACACCTGAGGCTATCCTTCAGCATCCATATATGCACACACATGCACACATATGTACACACATTCCCCCACATACACATATGTACACATACACATAAAATAAAGATGTTAAAAAAGCACACACAACATATGAATATTTTCAGGAGAAAAATTGGGCTTCAAAGAATCTGAATGATGAGCTGGATAAAGGGCTCAGGGGTTAAGAACCCTTGATGCTCTCTCCAAACATTGGGGTTCAGATCCTAGTCCCCTCATGGTTTACAACCATCCAACATGCATATAGGCACATACATACGTTGGGAAATACGATTTTAAGGTGTGTTGCTTTTGTTTATGCTGCATTTGTTTAATTCTGTGAAGCTGTGATTCTTTGCATGTCTAAAACACCTGATGGTCTAATAAAGAATTGAAAGGCCAATAGTGAGGCAGGAGCAAGGATAGGCGGGGTTGACAGGCAGAGAGTATAAATAGAAGAAAAATCTGGAAGAAGAGGAAGGAGTGAGAGAACAAGGAAAGGAGGACACCAGGGGCCAGTCACCCAGCTGCACAGCAAACCATGGAGAAAGAAGTAAAGAAAGGTGTAGAGATAGGGCAAAAGGTATTTGGGATAATTTAAGTTAAGAAAAGCTGGCCAGAAACAAGCCAAGTTAAGGCCAGGCATTCATAACTAAGAATAAACCTCTATGTGTGATTTATATGGGAGCTGGGTGGTGGGCCCCTTAAAAAGTCAAAAGAGTAAAACATCATACAGCATTTTGGCATACTATGGTAGGGCTTGAATATCCATCTAGTGCCTGAAAAAGATAAAAAAAAGAAAGAATATAGATCCTTTAAGAGTATGTGCCTGCTGACAAGCCCTTGAGCAGCCAGCATATTAAGTAGGAACAACAACAAAACAAAAACAAAAACAAAGTCAAAATGCCTGCCACAGCCCAAGCATTGGCACTCTAGAGCTCTAGGAAGCTGGAAAGCACTTCCTGGTCAGGTACCTGGCTACAAGTTTTGGGCTTGGCTTACACGACCTCCCCAAGAGTGGGCAAAGCCAGCTACTAGAGCACGTGGAGGATCCAGGGGTAGCTTAACAGTCTCAGGGTTGCTCGTGTGGTGGAAAGAAGTTAAAAGATAGGCAGTAAAAGAGGTCCAGATGGGGAAAAACCTCTAAACGGGTTCCAATGTGCTCTCCAATCTGTGTAGGCTTAAGAAAGAAAATGGGTACAGGCGGTCATAGAAAGAAACACCGTAAAAGTAACGTAAGAAAAAAAAAAGCCACATAAAGATGACAAGCACTCAGGGATTCTGGATCCTGTGTAGTATTGTGTTGATTTTGAATTTTCTGATTGCTAAAAAGCAAAGGGCAGCTGCTAAGAGACCTGGACTTGAAAAAGGGACTGTGGAAATAAACCAGCCTATATATTTTAAGAATGCCTTAACTTTAAAAAAGTCAAAAAATGTATTTGTCAAATGGAAACCCAAAATACTTTGGAGAAGAGGTTTTCCACAGGAAACAAGAGGCTGTGGATTTATTCCAAGTTGATTTGGATATGGTTTGATCATGGGAGACGTCCTGAAACTTGACAGGTGATATCTATCAACAAAGGTTATAACTGGTCTTCCCAGGACTTAGCTATTATCTCAGATTTTCTCTCTGGGACCCTAAAAATACTTCACCCACATTCAGCAGGAAGCAGCCTAGAGAATACAACATCCACATTCCCAAGAGAAGGGGGTGTGTGGGTGGCCTTTGGTTATTTTGTGGGTCATGGATATTTGTTATATTTAGGTGAATATAGGGATATAGAATTAAAAATTATTAATCTGAGATATTTTGTATTGGCGTAGATTTTGGTATATGGGTACAAATTCAAAGTCAATTTTGTTATACTGTATATGTGTTTTTGCCCTTATTTAAAGGACTTTTATATATTGATACAAATTTAAGGTAAATTTTGTTACAGTGCATTGTATATGTTTCTACACTTGTTTAAGGGATTTTATATACTGATACCAATTTTAGGTTATTTTTGTTACAACATATTGTATATATGTTTTTGCTCTTGTTTAAGATGTTGTACCTGTGGAGTTAATTTAAAAATGTAAGGTAAAATTCTACCTTTTGGAAACCATTATTATGAGCTTCTTAGGATAATCAGAAAACACAGGTCAGTAGTTAGTAATCCATAACAATAAAATTTGTAGATATGCTAGGTATGTTTTCCAGATCATATAGAAATATATTTTAGATAGATGGTCTTCAAGTACTTCGAAGGCCTATATAATATGTCATTTAAAAAGTTTTGTTAATTTAAAATCTTTCATGAGAATGAGACACATCTGCTCCTGGCAGCACCAATTTACTTCAGAGAAGATACCGGCATTGAAGAAACTTCTTGTGGAGTTTGCTTTCATTTTGGCAAAGTTAGCCACTGAACAAAGAATCTGTTCTTGCCTTTGACTGCTAACCATGTGCTGTGCCAATTGGACATGCAGGACCCACAGGAAAGTGACTGCTGCAAACTTTGCCAAAACAAGGAGGGATGGTCATTCAGGGTTCCTGCTTCACAGAAGAAACTGCCAGATATTCTGCAGGACACACAGGAAATTTTATAGACATGTCTACCAGATATTCTAGGTCTGTAGGCTGAAGATGGTTACCCAATGATGTAGAAAAGCTTTGGGTGACTGTCCAGGCAGTCAGATGTCTCCGTCATTTCTAAAGTTTTGGAAGTTGTTTGCAATGCACTTTTTGTTTATACTAGACAGTTATAGTTGCAGTTTTTTGTAGATATGATAGAAAGTAAGTTAGGGATAAAATTTTGGATTTACTATATAGGAGAGATTATGGAGTATTTCCTTTAAATTTACCAGACACAAATGAACAGAAAACAACCCACAACATACATACATCCAGACAAATCACTCATGCACATACAAAAATAAATCTTGGGAAGAAAAAAAAAGGTAATGTGGATGTTCCGAAACAGTCTGGTAGGGATGTCTAGTGTCTTTGCTCAGTCTATGAGGGGGAAATGGTGCATCCCAGAGCCCTGGCATCTGGCAGTTACAACTTCTGTTGCAGGGCAGTTGCCACAATGGGAGAACTTGCAGAGCAGTGGGGCTGGGACACCTTTGAAGCTACCTGGATGTGTGTGTGCACTGGGACCATTGGGCTTTAAAGGGCATGTTGGCCGGATATACTTCCAGCTTGGGTATTGTTAAGACAGGATTCTTGGAGCCCGTGAGATTTAATCCCCAGCTGCAATGTGAGCTAGGCTCGGATGCTAAGCAGGTCAGCACAGCTGAGGGGCCAGCTCATCTTTCTCTCAAGACATGTAGCCACAGGGATCCTGAGCACTTCCCGAACTCAGTAGGCTACCAAGAATAGGCAGAGTACTGTATGTGTGCGCCAAAGGAGTCGCGAGTATTTATAGCTCTCCCAGAATACAGAGATCTATAGGCTTGCAGTACCGCTTTGACAGTACTCCCTGGTCCAGGCTAGCCTTGAACTCAGAGTGCTCCTGCCTCATCTTCCCGAGCACTGGCTGAGGTTNGGATGCACATTATCACAGGTGGAAGTCATAATGTTGGCTGCTAATGACAAGAAAAAGACCACAAACCAAGCTTAAATACTAGTCAGGGTGATGGGAGCAGACACAGTATCGCCAGGGCGACTTTCTCTCTGTGGATTCTTCCACTTCACTATGCCTGCTGCACACAGGGCAGCACATGGCCACAGACAGCCCTGATTTACTTCATCTGTATTTGGCACCTGATGGCTTTTCTCCTGGCTTCTGGTTCTGATTGACTTATCCTAGGTCGGTGCTTACTTCTGAGCCTATTACCAAGACCAGAGAGGCTGTTGAGTGAGTTCACGGAAGCGCAAGGGACACGCGCATGTAGAAAATCCTCGAGCCCTCTCCAGATGGAGGTCCTTCTGTAGACGAACGAGACAGTATAGGACAGAGGAATGAGAATGCCTGATGCCATATGCTCCCTGGTACTTGCTAGATGTTCTGCAACAAAAACTGCTCGGGCTGATACAGTCCTGGCCTGGCAGAACCAGGAGAGTGTTCATGATCTGCCATTTGCCCAACATTCCCTTCGGCACAGTCGTCCTGGCTTCATTTGGGAGCAACACTGGGCTTGCTTCCAGTCCGCGTCTTCAGAAGCCACTCATCCCCAGGCATGGAATATGATTCAGAAAACGTTTTCAGAAAAGCCGATTCCCTGTCATCCCATCAATGACTCCTGGCTGACTCAGAGGACCTCAGGGCAAGGGCTAAGTGTCCTTCACTCTAGATCCTCCACAGTGTGGTGCCCAGACCTCAAACACCCAGGGGCGCTTGGCTGAGTGGACTGAATCAGTATGTCTGGGCTGGTCGTAGGCATTTGGTTGTGCGTGGGTGTGTGTGTCTGTGTGATGTTCAAAGGTAGGCGTGCATATGCGTGTGCACACACATGTTTATGTGTGAGTGGAGACTTGAAGACAGCTTTGAGTAGCTGCTTGTTTGTTTGAGACAGGGTTTCTCCTTGTAACCCTGGCTATCCTGGAACTCATTCTGTAGATCAGGTTGGCCTCCAATTCACAGAGATCCTCCTGCCTCTGCCTCGTGAGTGCTGGGATTAAAGGTGTGTGCCACCACTGCCCACTGAGTGTTATTCTTTAGGCCTTGTTCTCTCATTGGCCTGGAATTCACTGATTGGGCCAGGCAGCTGGTCATAGAGCTCTAGCATCAGGATCTGTCTGGCTTTGCCTTGACAGCACCAGGATTATAAATTCTTGCCATCACACCTGTATTTTTAAAATACCAGGAGTATGGAACTCAAGTCCGTGTCCTTGCAAAACAGTATGTTACTGACTTAACTATCACCCTAGTATCATACCTGTATTTAAAATTGTAAAACTTTGTGTGGGGGGTGGGGGAGACGAAGAGGATTACTTGTATGATGTGGTGTGGACAGCACTTCTTCTACTCAGCCGTCTCCCTGGTTTAGCATTTATTGAAGGTGGATGGTTAGGTTTGGACTCAACGCAACACTGTTTACATGCAGTAGGTGGTTCGTGTTGCTGCTGCATTGGAAAGGCCTGCAGTGGGCTTTGTCAACACCAGTTGCTGCCGAGTGGAGACGCACATAGCACTGTTTTAAGTTGGTTTTGCTGCTTTTGATGGTAACTGGACCCATCCTGATAGCTAGATGGTGTGCACTGATAGGAACGAGGCCTGGCAATTTCAGGAGCTGGCAGAACCCCAGAGGTCAGGACGCCAGTGAAGACAGTGTTGAAATGGACCTGCTCGTTTAGTTCCAATCAGGCCACAGCAGAATGACTCAGATGGAATGTCAGGGTCTTCTAAAATTAATCACAGCCACATATAAAACCAGCACCCAGCACACACTGGAGGAGTGGCGCTTTAGCCCTCAGACATCTGTCAGCGTTTAGACCCATTAGCCAGCACTTTCCCTTCTCCTTTTTTTCCCCTCTGTGAAATTCTCTCCATCAAACTTCAAGCAAAGCCTATTTTTATAAGACCGGGGCTTTGTCTCTGAAAAGAAGGATGCAGAAGGTAGATATTTTAGTACAGCGTCTTGAACTTATTAATAAAATTTAAGGCCAAACTTAATCAGAAATACTTAAGGCTTTCTCCCCCAACCAAATGAGTTTTTAAGCCTTCGTTAGGCATACTACAATCTATATAACCATA
This sequence comes from Bramus lutescens, assembly GCA_001685075.1. NCBI lineage: Eukaryota > Metazoa > Chordata > Mammalia > Rodentia > Cricetidae > Bramus > Bramus lutescens. The sequence goes on along the minus strand of LOEQ01002948.1, from coordinate 117,869 downwards.
AAGGAGGTCATGTAGGAGGAGGGGAGAATCTTACAAGAAAGGAAAAATGGATTCCATAGTTGTAGAGATAATGGGCGGAGATTGAAACAGGAGAATTAAATGGAGAGGGAGGGAAAAGAGGAGTGAGGGGGACATGGGGAGGAACAGCTAACACTAAGGGCCCTTTGAGGGTCACTTGAAAACTTGCCACAGTTGAAGCTTCTTGAAATATATACATATTTTAAAGAACTCTAAATGGAATCACCAAATAATGGCAGAGACAAAGACCCAACAAGACATCTCTTGCCACCAAGTGGAACCTTCAGTGCCAGGAATGGGTTACATCTAACTGAGTTGTAAGCTAAAGGAACCTCATGGAAACCCAAACAACTCAGGTGATGGCCAAGGCTATTGGTTGCTTTCCACTAGCTGATGGTAAGGCCCTGTTGCAGGAGACAACGTCCACATATTTCACCTAACACAGAGAAGTTGTATTGGTGCTGACCTGGAGCCTCCACCACTAACGACTGTGTTCATGGCATCGGAAGGTGCTCTGCACGCTGCTAGAGGAGAAGGTAGACACCAACCCAGCCACAAATCCTGTCTACTGCGGTGACCATCCTGCAAGATGATGCTGTGTAACAGTGGCACAGAAGCTGTGAGAGTGAGGGACCACTCTCTGATTGGATTTCAGCCCCATTCCGTGATATGAGACCCATGCCTGGCACTGCTCAGGGGGCCAAGAACTGGAGACTAGATAGGACACTGGCGTAGGAGAAAACCAAACACAACTGTTCTGCTAACGCAATGCAGCAACAAATGACTCCTAACAGCACTCTGCTGTTCGGAGATCAACATCTTGCTTAGCCATCATCATAGAATCTTCCACCTGCAGGAGATGGGAGCTAATATAGAGACCCACAGCTAGATGATGTGCCGAGAGTGAGAGAAGTTGGAACACTTGGTCCTAAATGGGATGTCTTCATTAAGCCCCTTCCCACAGGGCTCCAGAATGGCAGAAAAGGAGGCAGAGAGAGCGTAAGAGTCAGTGGGGATGTAAGACACCAAGGAAACCGTGCCTCCAGGACACAACAGCACATGTAAATGTACAGAGACCGTGGCAGCGTGTATAGGGCCTGGACAGGTCCAAGTCAGATGGGGTCCTAGCACTGAGAGGAAAAGTGAACACGTGCCCCATCCCTAACACGGAAGCTGTCTCCAATTGGCAACAGCTCACAAAGGAAAAAACCAGTTTTCTCCAATGGAGGCTCACTGGATATACAAACCTTACTTGAGGAGAGGACTCATGCCAACAGCAGATGGCCAACACAGAACAAGCTCAATGGTATTTTCATGTGTGTGTGTGTACATATATATACACATATATATATACATATATAGCTTCATAATGCTCTGTTTAGGCATTTGTTTTTTTACCTTAAAGGTCTTTTGCTTATATATTGTGGCTTCAGATTTTGTGTTTTTACAGATTTTGTGTGTGTGCCTGTGTATGTGTATGCTTCTGTGTGTCTACGTATGCGTATGTGTTTCTCCTGCCTTTTCTTTGTTTTTTATCCATTTGTTTTGTTTCAGTCTGTTTTTTTTTAATTTGCCTGTTGGTTTTCTAAATAGAGAGAGAAAAAAATCATGGAGTTGGATGAGTGGAGAGTTGGGGAAGATCTGGGAGGAAATGAGGGAGGGGAAATGGTGATCAAAATATATTGTATAAAAGGAAATTTATTTTATAAATTTATTTACTTTTATTTTATGTGTATTGGTGTTTTGTTTGCAGCTATGTCTGTGTGTGAGAGTCAGATCTAAGAGTTACAGACAGGTGTGTGAACTGCCATGTAGGCACTGGGATTTGAACGCAGGTCCTCTAGAAGAGCAATCAATACCCTTAACCACTGAGCCATCTCTCCAGCCCCGGAAATTTATTTTTATTAAAAATATTAATATTTTGGGGTTTGGGACATGATGGGGTAGATCTATGAGGCATTGGAAAGACGTGACTATGACCAAAATACATGGTGTGAAACTCTCAAGTTATTATTAAACGCATTATACTAAAAATTGTGGCTGGGAAAATGGCTCAGGTGGTAAAGAGCTTGCCACACAAAATGAGGACCTGAGTTTGCTCCTTAGGACCCATGTGGAAAAGCTGGGCATGGTGATATATCTTGGAATCCTGGCACTGGGAATGTGGAAACAGGTGGACCTGAGGCTTGCTGACCAGCCAGTAGCTAAATCAGTAAGCCCAAGGACCATGAGAGATACTGTTTCAAAAATAGAGGGTTCCTGAGGAATGACAGCTGAAGTTGACCTCTGGCCTTAACATGCCTGCACACACCAGTGCACGCAGGCAGATCCTCATGCATGCACACCCATCCATGTGTGCACACATGCACACCTGTGTACAGATGCACAAACACACAAAATTTGAATAGGATTCAGATAATACAGAGAGCTGTCGAGAAGAAAACAGTTTCTGGGAGTCTCACGCAGAGCAAACACTTGCGGCCATGTCAATGTATTTCTTCTCAATGTCAAAAAGAGAAACACTCAAAATTCTATGAACCAGAAAGAACTGAGCATAATTTGCACATGTGGAGCTAAACATTAGTTCCAGGAAAGTTCTTGGTTTCTTTGCAACAAGAAAGTCACCAAAGGATGGTCTGGAGAGGTGGTTCCCTGGTAGAGGGCTTGCTATGCAAAAGTGAGGACTGGAACCCACATGAATGCCAGTGGGTGTGGTGTCCTGCCTGCAGTAGCCCCAGCATTCTGGAGGTAGAAATAGGAGGTCCCCTGAGCAAACTGGGGGAGTGTTGCTGCTGCTGTGTTCGTTAGAGACCCTGCCTCGATACATAAGGTAGAAAGTGATCAAACAAGATTCCTGGCATCAGCTTCTGGCTTCCACGTGTACATGCATGCTCACATGCCATCATACATGTAAAATACCCCCCCCACGCACAAGAAAATCAAGTTAAAAAGTGAAAGTGTCAGCTGCTGGCAGTCTCTACATCAGTGTGTTACTGTTCATCTGTCTTTATTCTCATATTCTGATTGCTAGATTAGAGATGTTAATCTTTGCACAGAAGTTTGGATTTAAAATATACAGAACAATAAACCCATCTTGCCCTTTTATGGCACAAATGCCCTAATAGGAGTTTATCTGAGAGCACTTTTCCAAGCTGGTATTTGCCTGTTGCACCAGATGCTCTCCACTGCCCCACACTCCTGCCATCTCCAGGAGTTCAGCTGGGCCTGCCTGCCAAAGATCATCACAGTTGGGCTTGGAGACTGTTAATGCTTCCTCATAGAAGCGGGGGTGGGAAGGGTGGTGAGACCCTCCCCTGAATATCTAGCCATCCCTACACTGTAGGCATTTTTTCCCTGGACACACGTGGCCTTGGTGTCTCAGGGAGAGTTTGAAGTATATAGGTGGGGAAAGACCAGAGAAACAGTTTTATCTATGCAGTCCTGGGGAAGTTATTGTACCTGCAGGGTACAGGTCTTTCAGTGAGGCTGCTCTAAGGTCACCTATGTTCCTGCCCACAGCCTCTCACCCATTGCCTTGTCAGTAAACTTAACTACCTCATTGATTCTCCAGTGTGAACTTTGGTGGAACCATAGCTGGGTGCATCATTGGGATAATAGAAGGAGGTGTAGACATTGTTAACATCTCTACCAGGAAAGAAATTGTAGTAACACTTGACATAGTTGTCAGTGTAGACAAGAGTGATGGTGGTGTCCCTTTTTGGAGACAAACAACTGAATGTGTGTGTGTGTGTGTGTGTGTGTGTGTGTATGTGTGTACTGAGGCAGATGTTTGCAGAGTAAATTTAGACGTGGTGGTTTTGCCTGTATGGCTTGTGAGAGTAGAGGCAGGGGCATGGACGGTGTAGAGAGTTGTGAGATATATAACTAAGGAGAGGCTACCTGGGAGGGAGTTGTCTGTAGGGAACCCCAGGACGGCAATCTTCTTCTAGGTGGTGTGGAGTGACATGTCTACCTTATTGGCAGGGCCTCCGTGGGAATATGAACATGCTCTGAGGCAAGCTGGAGAGCTAGAGAAGACTTTGTGAGCCCTAGGAGTGGTGCATCAGGGGCAGAGGTATCAGCAAGCAGCTGCAGAGGTAGCCTGGCCTTCACTATGAGTAATAAGGGATCTATTTGGGGTCAAGGTAGCAGCTCAGAGGGCTGTAGGTGTAAGAATTGCAGCAAGAAATAGATACGAAGATGGCAACTTCCGTATTGACCTCCAACTTAGCAGATACATTAGATAACAGAGGAGAAATGGAAGAGTTGCTCTCTCTCTCTCTCTCTCTCTCTCTCTCTCTCTCTCTCTCTCTCTTTCTCTGTTGTAATGACTGGGGACAAAAAGAGAAGAGGGCCTAGATAAGAGTAATAGAGAGCCCTTCCTGAGATCCTGAAATCTGGGATCCATAAGAGGAACCCCAAAGAGGAAGAGAGTAAAATAGAGACAACAGAAGATACGTCTTGAGTCTGACCTTTTACATGGAGAAAGGGAAAATCCATGATTTAGTGTGTACACAGGGATCTTAACAATGATCTGGGAGAGGGACCATGGCAATCAGAGAATCCTCAGCCCTGGAATTGCTGGAATTATGGAAAAGTTTTAAACAAGCAGTGGAAGAATTTTTCATAGCCTGTGAGGTTGTGAGGCTATGGGATGCGGGGATAGGTAGAATGTGGGGACAGTTTGAGCTTTGAAAAGAAATGGAGGAATGCATCCATACATCTAACCTTGAGCCACAAGCTGCAAAACCTGAGGCAGTACAAGGGGAACCAATTCCCAATGGACTGGCTCAGCCAGTAGAGACACTTGGTCATCACCAATGGAGGAGAGTCACAACAATATAGGAAGGACAGGCACACTGAGGGATGTAGGTATGAGGGAAACAGTGGGGAGCAGTTGTGATGCCCAGTTTACAGGCCTGATAGGTCTGTGTTCACCACAGACTTAAGGAAGAACTGTATTCAGCAAGGACCTTGAGACCAGTGTGGAGCATTAGCACTGTTGCTGAGCCTTTGGTGGGGAAGGATTGGTATGAAGTAGAAAAGACTCTGGGGGACCTAAGTCATTTCAACATGGAAGAGTATCCGTAAAGTGTGAAAGCAACTTTGAGAAAAGAGAAAATGAAGGAGCATGCATGGGAGATTTGTTCACAACCTATACAGGGGCCAGGTGCAGCTGTGCAATTCTTGGCAACTTTATGGTTGGCTAAGACACAGATGTGACCTACCAAGCTGACCGGGAAAAGTCTGCAATAGGCTGTGCCTGTAAATGTTAAGAGTAAACAAGGGTTTAGTTTGAGGAGGAGAAGCAATATGTCTATTGCCAGAAGATATAAAGTTGTTGATTGAGTGAGAATGGGCAGCAGGTAGGTGGGGTTACTTCTCTACAATTGTTGGCTAATGAGGCCTTGGATATCCCTAAAGACAGAGGCTGTCAACACTGCTGTTGTTTTGTAGACTGAAGTTTCTGTCCCGCCCAGCCCCACAGCATTCAGTCCCAAAGAAACACAAAGAGGCTTATATTAATTATAAACTGTTTAGTCAATTAGCTCAGACTTATTATTAACTAGCTGTTACAACTTAAATTAACCTGCAATTTCTTATCTATGTTTAGCCACATCATCTTGCTTCCTCTGCATCTGGCTTGTGACTGTCTCTGCCTTCCCTCTTCTCAGAATTCTCTTATTCTGGTCACCCAGCCTATACTTCCTGCCTGGCTACTAGCCAATAAGCATTTTATTAAACTACTATGAGTGACAATCTTTACAGTGTACAAGAGCATTATCCCACATTCCTGAACTAGATGGTGAGACCTGTTAGCTGAAGATATCACAAGCTTCACTTGCAGGACTTGGAAAAACAAAGCTAATCATGAGCTTCAAGTGTCCCCTCCCTTCCATCCAGCTCCTGTAGTGTCAGCAGTGTCCTCTTCCTTCCACCTAGGTCCTGCAGTCCCAAAAGGTGCTACTAAAATTGCCGAGGAGATTATCACCAAAGGTCCTAACTCAGCTGTGGCTCCTGCCTGCTTCACAATGGAAGTACCAGGAAAGCTGTACCAGCTAGCGCAGTAGTAGTACAAATGGTTACAGACAGGACCAACTTTTTGATTGGCCTTAAGGCCCACTTCACAGGGGAAATTCACAGGCGGTACTGGGAACGTATGTAAAACTCCTTTGAGGAGGGAGTTCGTGCTCCAGCGGAGAAACAGCTGCTATTGCTGTGTTCGGTGATGTGCTGGCTGAGGCACTTCCCCACATTTGTGTTTACAAACAGCCCATGTCCACTTGGTTATTTTCCATTTCTGTTGTGCTTGTCCTCACTTGTGTTTTGTAGTAGGAGGAACAGCCCTCTCAGCGGCCAACAGCCATGTTCTGGAGACTGACAAGAAGACGTGAGGATTTGGTACCTTGTTGGAGCTGCAGAACAGTTAGATATGTATCACTTCCTACAGGGCTCAGGGACCCTGGCTGAAGAGGAAGTCGGAAATATTGCAAGAGCTGGAGGAAGGGGTGGCCTGCTATGCCAGGCTGTACACAAGCCAGACTGCTCTCAGCTTTGGAGTTGGCTGAGCCTTCTTGCAAATGATTAGCAGAGCCTGATTTGTTCTGGCTGTTGATGTTCCCTCCCAGAAGGATGGGGTGCAGACTATCCAGAGACATCCTCTGCATACCTAACCTCGCCTTCTAGCAAGTTGTGTGCAGTTCTTCCCTGATTGCACATGGTCTTGGGCTCTCACGGAAGACCCAGAATATTTACTGGGGAAGGGCTGGGTCTTCATCTACACAGCCATGGGGAGTAATCATCGAGCTGGGTGCAGACCTTCCAGTGTAGATGCTTTAAGGTCACCCATGCTCCTGCCTATAACCCCTCCCCTAAATAAATAAACTCTCTCTCTCTCTCTCTCTCTC
>LOEQ01002948.1:21969-32451 GCA_001685075.1 Bramus lutescens | reverse complement strand
GGCTTGGGTCCTCTTCTGGCAGCTGCCGTGGGTGGGGCCTGCACACTGGCCCAGCCTGGTCCCGCTCTGCAGACCATCCGTGTGCTGTTTGAATATAAGCCCTAGTGTTCAAAATGCAGCGAAACAAACAAAAAACCTGACAAAACCACCCAGGAACAGTGCACATGTCTTTCTTTGCCTCTGTGGTGTGAGTGGGATGCAGGCCAGCTGAGGCCTTTATACTGCTGATGCCCCTCAGGTATTGGGCGTGGGAGACTCTGCATGGATGCCACCTCCCCTAGGCTAAGGCACGTGCTCTCTGTGGTGTCCACTGGTGGTTGGTTAGAGGACAAGTGATGGGCACCTCCTGGAAACTGTCCTAGGTGACCTTATTTAATACACTTCGGCACTTGGAGGGTAGGCAGATGGATGCCAGGGCAGCACACAGCGGCTCAGAGCCGTGAGGCCTGAGGAGACACTGGTGTCCTGCAATGGGAGCTCAGGCTCTATGGAGAGCCCACATCCAGCAGGGGAAGGGCAGAGGTAGATGGTGATCCAGTTCCGTGGTTACCCCTCTGTGCCCTCTCCCGACGGTGCCTCTGGAAATAGCTGTTGATGTTTACCTCATGAACAGCCGGAGAGGTTCAGAATCCAGGACTGCGGAAACAGCCTGACCTCCAGAGAAGGCCAACTAGGATTTAGAATGAAGTCCTGTGCCTTCCTGTAGGTGACAGGGCTGTTCTGCTGTCAGCTCCAACCTGAGCCTTCTTTAGGGGACAATTAGAGCCTGCTGCCATTAAAGTAGCACTGTGGGCAAGGATGCCCATCCCGCAACTTGTGGGTTACTAACATCCCAGTATAGCTATGAATGTGGCCTGACACAAAACTATAAACTTATTTAAAATTATAAGAGTTTTCTTTTTGATAGTTCAATTCTTGGCTCTTGGGTGTGAACTTCGTAGGATATATCTTTCTTGCCCCGATGTCAGAAGGTTGGACACACCCGTAGACCACATTCATTTCTAGTCACCTGCCTAGGGAGCTGTAGCTTTCCAATTCATTCTTTCCTTTCCATGAAGTCTTCTCCCTTGGGGGCCTTGGGTTTGGAGCCCAGACCTGAGCCTAGGATACAGGTGTCCTCAGCTGTTAACAGGTTCTGTGGCCAGGGCCTTCAGTGTGGAAGATTTTTGAAACATTTTCACTAAGAACGTTATCAACTAGAAAGTATTTACATTAGGTTTCACTATATTTTGAGATTCAAAGATACGTCATGAGGGCTTCTTGTTGGTGTCCCCCAACACCCCTTCCCATTTTTTTTGACAAGGTCTATTTATATAGCCCAGACTGGCTGTGATCCTCCTGCCTTGGCCTTCTGGTCCTGGAACTACAAGCCTGTGCCATTCTACCTGGTTGTGGCCATGTACCTAGGAGCTGGGTATCTTTAGGCTCCTGTTGTGGGGAGTCAGAGCCAGGCAGCCTGTTTAATGCCTTCTTCAACTAAATACCTGATAAAAATAAGGAGGAAGGGGTATACTCCAGCGCACTGATCTAGGGGCTACAGTTTGTCATGGTGGGGAAGGCATGGTAGCAGGAGCGGGAAGTGTCTGGTCACATGACATCTATAGTCAGAATGCCAAGCAAGATGGATGCTGGTGCTCAGCTTGTGTTCTCTTTATTCAGTCAGGGATGTCAGCTCCTGGAAGGGTGTCGTCACATAGACCGTGAGTCTTCCTGCTCACTTAACCCTGTCTAGTTCAGTGCATAGCACACATAAGGAAACTCAAACTGCCTGTAACTCCAGCCTCTGTCTGCAACACACACACACACACACACACACACACACACACTAAAAATAATTTTTTTTAAAAAAAATTTCTGCTCGTCAAGGGGAACTATCAGCAAGGTAAATAGTCTATAGCATGGGAGATAGTATCTGATACCTAAGCCTCAGATAGGTGCTGATGTCTGGGATATGTAAAGAACTAAAATACCAAAAGCACAAAAACAAAGACAAAACAAACACACACAAAAACAACTCAACCTGCTTAAGAAAAAAAAAAGACTATGACTTCATAAAAGAAACAGAAATGGCCAATAAGTACCTTTAAAAGTTATTAAACACCCTTCTCCACTATGGAAATAGAAATGAAAATCTTTAAGATTCAATCCCTGGTTCTTTGAGTTGGGTGGCTCAGTGTTAAGGGCATCTGCCACAAAGCCTGGTGACTCAGAAGTTGAGAACCACCGACGCTAACCATCCTCTGACCTCCACGTGCACGCTGTGGCATGTGGCCCTGCGTTCTCATACATAAACAAATGTTAAGAAAAAAACATTCCGTGTCGTCCCAGTCAGGACGGCTAGGATCAAGACAACAAATGACAGCTACTGCTAGTGGGATGCGAGGGAAGAACTAGTCACTGTGGCGGGAGTGGAAACCGGTATGGCCATCATGGAGGCCAGTGGGACGCGTCCTGAAAAAGAAAATTAGAAACAGGATTATCATGTGACTCAGTTATAGACCTTCTGGGTGTAAGTGCATGTCCGTGATCACTGGCGGATTGTCCACAATAGTAGGAAATGGAGTAATCTAGGTGCTCATCAACAGAGGAACAGATAAAGGATGGCAGACATACGCAGTGAAATTTCATTCAGCTGGGAAGGCGAATAAAATAACGAAATAGACAGGAAATAGGATGGACCTGAAAGAATATTAAACGAGACTCAGAAAACAAAAAAGGAAAGCACACAGCTGTAGTGTGTGTTTTAATTGGTCTTAGTAATAAAAACCTGGAGTCAGATATTAGGGGGTGCAGCCTTACCTCTATGAAATCCTGACTAATTGGGGTATCCTGTCTCTGTAAGTCCTCAGACTGAATCCTGAGCTCCTGTCTCCTCCCGCCTTTTATTTCTCTTTCTGCCCAGCCATATGGCTTCCTGTCTCTACCTCCCTAGTGCTGGGATTAAACGTATGAGCCTCCACCACTTGGCTCTGTTTCTTTTTTAGACTGGATCAATTTTGTGTAGTCAGGGTGGCCTTGAACTCACTGAGATCCCTCTGCCTCTGTCTCCTGAGTGCGGGAATTAAAGGTGTGTGCCACCACTGCCTGACGTCTGTGGCTAATTAGTAGCTTAACTCTACACTCTGATCTTTAGGCAAGCTTTGTTACAGCACAAGCACAATACCACCACACACAGCTCCCTTCGAAGGAGAGGTCGGCTCACAGTGAGCTGAGGTTGACTCAGAACCATCCCCAAAGAGAGAAGAAGCCTGTGCAGTGAGAGGACTCCAAGTGTGGAATGCTCCCATGCAGCATCAGGAAGTCTTGTTTTATAAGCCGGCCTAGTTTCTGATCAACCTGAGGAAAACTAGCCTGGGTTTTTGGACAGCATGAACAGTCGGTTAACTGATGGAGCAGAGACAGTGGCCAAGGACTCAGAATCTCCTGCAAATGCCGAGGTCCTTTCAGCCTTCCTGCCTATGTGGCCCAGTCTCCTGCTTCTGTGGATGTCCTAATAGCACTCTGCAGCCAATGAAGCAGGCAGCACAGTCCACGACAAGCATTGTAGAAATGACGACTTGGTGGATGGCATTTGCTGCCTAACTGTGAGGACCAGAGTTCAGATCTCCAGTGCCCATGCAATGCCCGATGATCACGGCAGCTGGCCTGTAATTGAGAGGTGGGGAAGGAGGAATCCCAGAAGCCAGCTGGCTAGCCAAACTAGCCTATCTTGTTGAGCTCTGTCCCTAACAATTGCTGTGATAAAACACCATGACCAGCAGCAAGTTGGGAAGGAAAAGAGTTTCTTTGGCTTATACGTCCATATCGCTGTTCATCACTGAAGTCAGGGGAGGAACTCAAACAGGGCAGGAACTTGGAGGCAGGATCTGAAGCAGAAACCATGGAGGGGTACTTCTTACTCTCTTGCTCTTCATGGCTTGCTCAGCTTGCTTTCTTACAGAACCCAGGACCACCAGCCCAGGGATGGTATCACCCACAATGGGCTGGGCCCTGCTCCATCAATCACTAATTAAGAAAATACCTTACAGGCCTGCCTTCAGCCTGGTCTTATGGAGGCATTTTCTCAGTTGAGGATCCCTCCTCTCAGATGACTTTAGCTTGTGTCAAGTTGACATAAAATTGTTCAGCCCGCGTCTCAGTCAATAGGGTGGTGAGGAATCAAGGAAGATTCTCAATTCAACCTTGAGTCTCCACGTGCATGGATATTCACCAAATGCATGAACACATGCACATATGTATGCTAAATAAATAAAAAAATGGGTTCCTATAAGACAGATACCCCCCACCCCCGCATCTTTGACTGTGGGCAGGTGGTGGGCCGGCTTACAGTCTGCTGTCTGTTAGGTGAAGTGGCTCAGTACTTCCTGCCCAAGAATGAGGACTTGAGTTCAGAGGTCATATGGAAAACAGGCACAGTGCACACCTGTAGCCTCAGCCCTGGGCAGATGGAGGCGGATGGATTCCTGGGGCTTCCTGGCCAGCCAGTTTAGTCCAGTTGGCAAGCTCCAAAAGTCAAAGACCCTGTCCCAGAAAACATGGCCAGCTCCCAAGGAACAAAGTCAAGGGCCACTTCCTGGTTTCCACATGCGTACATATATATCTGAATGTGCACCTGAACACACAGAAACATGTATGCACATATATGAACAGCATTAGTGTTAACAGGGTTTGTATGCTGGAGTTGTGTTTTAAGCATACCCGATGCTCATTTTCCTGTAAACAAGCACAGATACTAAAGGATAGGGTAATTTTATTCCCTAATAGCAGCCATTGGTCTCTCAGGACTCTGGCTGCCCTGAATAAAAGGATTGGCAGTCAAAGCCTGCAGCCAGACTACCCTTGTGGCAGTGCCAACCACTGAGCCTCTGCAGGTGGGCTCAGGGTAGTTTGTCGCCAGAAGCACTGATGAACTCTAACCTGAGCCCCCTTGTGGTGTAGCTGAGGAACTACTATGACGGGCTGAGTGATTAAGACTAATCAAAAGTAAGCCTCTGAAGAGAGGCTGTGATTAATCCAAACGCGGCTTCACAGGCTACACAGTCAAGCTGCGGAGGCTCCCTGGGGTGAGTCTCCTGGGAAACACCTCCGGTGCTGCTGTCCCTGAGGTTATAACACTAGGCTGGATAAAAGTCTTAGGTAGTTTTTCTTCCCCCATTTCTAAGTAGTGAACGGAGTGGAAAATAGGAAGAAAAAAACAGCAGAGAGCACAGACCCGTCATGGCCAACAACGGCTGGGCCGTTGGCAGGTCTAGGTGTGATCACAAGGCTGATCTGTGACCACAGGACAGTTCAAGAATGGCCAGGGCAGGGTGGAGGGCAGCAGAGGTAGAAAGGGGGGCAGGTAGAAAAGGGGTGGTGGGGGCGGGGCTGAAGGATTGATGGCAGTAAGGAGAAAGGGAAGAGAAACTAGGTTAGAGAATGATGACATCCTTCAGGTCAACCTTTGGGTCAACCTTCAGGTCAAGGGTCTCAGACCCTCCAGGCTCTCGACTGTCACACTGCCTAGTGTGGAGGACTTAGGAATTCTTGATACTAATGCTTGCCTGCTAGCCCCAGATGAAAATTCAAGGAACCCTGATACCTAGACTTGCGTGGAAGCTACAAAGCCAGCTGCAGCCAACGACGGAAGAATTTGACCTCCCAAGCCTACACACTAGTCACAGGGTTACACCTGTAGAACCCTGTAGCCCAAAGAGAGGAAGGGAGAGGGAGAGAGAGGACAGGGCAGGGAAGATAGACAGACCCATTCACAGACCTCTTAGTTCAGGGATGGCCTAAGTCAGCCATAGCTCACCGTCCTGAAAGAGCTGTAGGTTTTGTGTGTTTGTGGTTCCTGAGCCTGGGTCACCTCAGTCTACTTCTTTTCAAATTTATCCAGTTACCTGAAAATTCCATGGTTCAGTTCCAAGCACTCATTTAATGCCGTGCTCTGGTTTGGTCCTTCCCTCTTGAAGTAAGAAAGTATTTAAGCTTTTAAAAAATTTCAGAAATTTACAGTTATGAGACCTTGGATATTTTAAAGAAACCTTGGAATTTTAGAGCAACTTGGATATTTAAGAGAGTCTGGATATTTTAGAGACTTAGGACATGCTCTTAAGGTGGCAGAGACAGAAGAATTCCCAGAAGCTCAGGCCAGCTGGCCAGGTGACACAGTGCTAGACAGCAAGACACCCTGTCTCCAACAATGTGGAAGGTGAAAACCAAAACCAACACACACACAAATACACACCATGTACACATATATACATCAAGGATAAAAACTAAATATGATGCTGTAGTATGGACATACACCACTTAATGGCAATATGTTTTGAGAAGTGGATCTTTGGTGACTTCATCATTGTGTGACCTTCACAGGAGGAATTTATATTATCTACAATAGCGACGACATCACTGAGTGACATACTCTTATGGGACCATCCTTATATGGTCTTTTGTTGACTAAAAATCTCATTATGCAGCCCATAAATATGTGCCACACATGAATGTTTGTGCACAGTTGAATATATATTACAATGTAACAATAGCCCCAAACTGGCAAAACCTTAAATGTCCATCATCAGTAGAAACCATAAGCAAATAGGTAGATGACATAATGGTATAAATTGCTGAAAATGAGCAAATTAAGATACTTATGTATACAATGAGTACTGGAATATATTCAAACTATAATGGCAAGACACAAGAAGACAGACACAATGACATGACACTGTAATTGTATTACTCAAAGCTCAAACAAGGTAGGTAAACTGATTTATAATATTAGTAATAATATCAGTACTTTTCTTGACGCTGTGACTAAAGATCCGACAAGATGTGATTTAAAGCAAAGTCAATTCTGGCTTAGTTCACCAGGGCCATTCCAGCATATCGTGGGAGACAGAAGCAGCATGCTGGCAAGTCACATTGCATTCACCGTCAGGAAGCTGGGCTGGGCTAGAAAACCTCTAGTCCTGCTTCCAGTGACCCATTTCCTCCAGCGACGCACCACTGCTTAAAAGTACTACAACCTTCCCAGACAGTGCTACCAGCAGGTGTTTAAATACATGGACCTGTGAGGGATCCTAGACATGGAAGCCACAACAGTGGTGCACTGCATTTTTAAGCATGTTAGTCAATGACAGAATACATACATGCAATATGGGTCCCATCAGCTTATCTTACCCGGTGACACTGCATCACCTTAGACTGGGCTACTCTTTGTGTTGTGCACACAGTGATGAGATAAGCCATGATGTGCTTCTCAGAACCCACTTCCTTCATTACATCATCTGACTATATTTGCATAGAAACTATGGTCATTTGAATGTCCTTGGTTCTGTTGCAGCTGGGAGCCAGAGTCTAAGTGTTTGTTTCTGGTAGTCCAGGGAGGGCACAGTATAAGAACCGGGAAGGTTGTGCTAGCCAAAAGGGTGTTAAATAACACTGTGGAAAGATACTGTTTTATATTTAGTCACTATCTTAGGCCCAGTAGTCCAGACCGAAACAGATTGGAGTGGCATGTACCAGGTACCACATTAACATGATTTAGTTTTGAGTTCATTTTCATGCTTTTCAAAAACACACAAGAAATTCAAAGCAAACAATAGAAATAGAAGCCAAAGCAAGAGAAGAGAGAGAGAGAGTCTTGTCTGAAAACAGCAGAACCCCAGTCTCAGAGCTCCCCTGGCCCCAGGGAGGAGGGCACTGTGCCAGCGAGAGTCACCAGGGCCAGAGATGACTTAGGTTTCAGACACCACCTGCTATGGTTGCCCCTCTGGTGAGTACCGCTCGCTTCTTGAAGGGGGTAATTGACTGTCTCTTCCCTGCAAAGAGGAAAAAAAATGGGACTTTCCAAGGCAGTTCCAGGCCCTCTGACTTCTTACTGGGAGTCCCACTGGCCAAAGTCACCCAGGAGCCATGACAAAACTATTACCGTGCTGGCCTGGTCAGGTCAGTGTGCAGGGCAGAGAGGGGAGGCGACTCTGCAGGGCTCTGGTGGGAACAAGAGGCCTGAGGAACTTCGCTCATCTGTGTCCTGGGCCGCAGTGTCAAATATCTCTGCACACACCAGACCCAGCAGGCAAGAGCTGAGCCTCAAGACCTTACGAGCCCCAAACAGGAGTGTATTCCCTAGTACCTCCACAGCCTTCTTCTTCCTTTGGAGCCAGAAAAAGTGACCACTGGGCAAGAGAAAAGCGGGAGACGGGTCAGTCAAAGAGTGGGTGTGTGTCCTTAGGGGGTCCTGAAGCTGAGAGAGCCACTTACCAGATGCCAATCACCGCCAGGAGCATCAGAATGCTGATAAGAATCACGACCCACTTGTAGGTCCTGACCGCCTTAACTGGGGTGGGAGGGGAGAAACCAAGTGTTTGGAGGCTGGGGTGAGGCACTTGAGGTTATAAAAGCGAGGGTGTGTGTCTTGGGCAGGTTTGTCCTTCAACAAAATGTTTTCTGTACCTGGGGCTGCCAGGGCTGGAGGAGTAGGAAGCAGCAAGGGAAAGGTGGCTGCAACTGAGAGCCGTGAGAGAGGCCCAAGGAAGAGCATGGGGGCTTGAGGTGAAGTCAGTGAAATGTTTATCTTGCAAGCGTGAGGATCCGAGTGTTCCATTCCTGGTGGCATGCACCTGTAATCCCAAAGCCTGGGAGGCGGGCATCAGGCAGACTCCTGAATCTCACTGGCCAGCTGGCCTAGCATTTTTGGTGAATTTTAGGCCCATGAGAGACTACGTCTCAAAAAAGAAGATTGGGAGTTAGGGAGGCAGTTCCCAGGCAAAACTCTCACCACCCAAGCCTAAAGGCTGGAGCTGGGGTGCCCAGCGTCCAGGTAAAAGTCAGATGCAATAATCTGCATGTGTGTAATCTCTTCATTCCTGTGGGGGAAGATAGATGGGAAGAGGATCCCCAAAGCTGCTGGGGATGGGGGTGGGCATTAGGCCTGGGTGAGCATTGGAGAGCTGTGTTTCTTAAGAAGATGGAAAGCAAGGACAGACGCTGGAGGCTGACCTCTGATTGCCGTACTCACAATGTGACACACATATCTCTACACACACACGCACACACATCTCTACACACACATATCTCTACACACACATCTCTACACACACACATCTCTACACACATGCATACACATGAACACACACATGCCTACACATCTACACACACCTCTACACACATGCACACACACAAACATATCTCTCCACACACAAACATCTCTCCACACACACATATCTCTACACACGCAAATATATCTCTACACACACACATATCTCTCCACATACACAAACATATCTCTACACACACAAACATATCTCTACACACACAAACATCTCTACACACACATATCTCTACACACAAACATCTACACACACATGCTCACACATCTATGCACACATCTCTACACATGCACATACACATCTCTACACATACACACACCTCTCTACACACACATCTCTATACACACATGCACACACACATCTCTCTACACACACATCTCTACACACACATCTCTACACACATGCACATCTCTCTACACACACGCACACATCTCTACACACACATATCTCTACACACCTCTCTACACACACGCAACACACATCTCTCCACACACATCTCTCCACACACATCTCTCTACACACATGCACACATCTCTATACACACACATATCTCTACACACACCTCTCTACACACACGCACACACACATCTCTACACACATATGCACACACACATATCTACACACACATATCTCTCTACAGACACATCTCCACACACACATGCACACACACACCTCTCTATACACACGTGCACACACAACTCTACACACATACATATCTCTACAGACATACATCTCCACAGACACATATCTACACACACATCTCTCTCTCCACACACACACACACACACACACACACACGGGTGTTCTGATAGGAGCTGGAGTGAAATGTAGCAATATACTGAAGAGTCATTCTACCAGGTTTAGCCCTGGCTTAGTGCTGTGGGATCTGAGTGAGAGAAGTTGCTAAGAAGGGCACTGACAGTGGCCATCGCAGAGATGGGATGGGACTGTTCCAGATGTGGTGAATCTGGGGACCCAGAAGCAGTGGCTCTCGGGCTCTAGAGCCAGGCCAAGAGATGTTAAAAAAAAAAACCTCAAAGATTCTCTTGTCTTTTACTCAACAGGAAAAGGAAATTCAGGATCATTCTAGTTAGGATAGAAAAGAATGATGGGATGAAAAGAAAATGTGGTACATTTACACAATGGAGTACTACACAGCAGGAAAAAATAGTGACATCTTGAAATTTGCAGGCAAATGGATGGAGATAGAAAACGTCATATTGAATGAGGTAACCCAGACTCAGAAAGACAAATATAATATGTACTCACTCATAAGTGGGTTTTAGACATATAGCACCCCCAAAAAAAAACCCAGCCTGCAATTCACAGTCCCAGAGAACCTAGACAACAAAGAGGACCCTAAGAGAGACATACATGGATCTAAATA
>LOEQ01002947.1:121771-152097 GCA_001685075.1 Bramus lutescens | reverse complement strand
AACAGAGAATGACTTGGAAGTTCTGATCCACTTACCTCCATTTTCTGAGTGCTAGGATTACAAGCATTTGTGACACTGGGAATTGAACCAAGGGCTTCTTGACTGCTAACCAACCACCCTGTCAATCAATCTATAGTCAAGTCCAGAATTACTGATGTCTGATATAATTCCCTCTCTCTTCCCCTTGCTTTTCTCCCTCCATTTGTTCTTTTCTTTCCCTTCTTTCCAAAAAACGTTTTCTATGCTCAGGATAGTTCTATGAAACCTATTCGGCAGAATGTTTAGTACATTAAATTGAATGTGTGCTATACATGATGCCTGTGTCACTATTTTATGGGCAACGAAATTCATATATTTGCTTCAGAATGTCAAACATACCTACTAATCAGAAGGAAAATAACTAATGGGGCAAAAATACAAATAAATAAAATAATAAAAGTAAATTTTATTTTCAAAGAATGTTAGCACAATGCAAATGGACAAAATACCCCAAATACCCTGCAGCTGACACAGGTGCTCAACACACACGTTTCTGAACAAGCAAACAAACAGATGAAGCTATAAGATGTCTATTCATGGTCGTGAACAAAAGGACCCATGTATATTTGTTACCTTTCTGATCTAAATACTTTTGTTGTTTGGGCACAAAGCACAATTTCTGATTGCTTTCAACTCACCCCATGAGCAAGAAAATGGATAGAACTTATCACCAGTGTCTCCTTAAGTAAAGTGAAGCCTAAAGGATTCTGCATCTACAAAATCCGTGGACTTTTGTTAGAATTTTACATTTATTGCCTTTTCAGATAATAATAAAAAGCCACTGGGGGATAAAAGCTCTTGGGAGCAGCATTCAACTCTTTCACAGGTGATAAAACAGGCTTGTACAGGTCATTGAAAAGAAAGAGAGCATGCCTTAGCATCCAGGCTTTCAAGACAGGCAGCTCAGTAGACAGTGAGTTCTATAGAGCAAGCAAGCTACTCCATTGATGCAGTTCCCTCCTGAAGATTTCCAAAAGCTTTCAACTGTATTGTGAACACTCAGAATTGTGTGTGCCAGAATGCACCCACTGAATTACACTGTAAGAGTAAATTTAGTATCTACAGGGATGCCTTGATATCAGAAAAGAGAAGCACTCTGGACGTGTGCTGAAAGCCAATTGTTCACAGGACAAAGGGTCTGTGAGGGCATGATTGATTATTTCTTAGTGCCCAGTCTCTATAGACTGAGATATGCATTTCCACCAAGCAGTGTTTCTCATTGGGAGGTTTTGTAGGGGTGGGAATAGAAGAAAGCAATTTCTTGAATATTAAAGTCAAACGTCTTTGCTTTTATTGACAATCTTCATTGCCAAGTGATGCTGACATTGATATTCTGGGAGCCACTGAGAAACACAGATATGGAGGACGTGGCCTCCTTATTGTCCTTTTGTACTTAGTTGATGCAGAGTATGAAGGGCAATTGTACGTATATTGGACAGTCTCATTGTTCATGGTTCTTCATCACTGTATAGCCACACCACAACACTCTCAATTCTATTCGTTCTGCCCACAGATTCGGGAGATGATGAGAAAGAGACACATTGCCTTCGATACTTTTTGGTATTCTACTTTGATCTTAATGTCTTAAGTACAAATGTCGATATTTACTTTTATTGTGTCAATAAAAATTTAACATAGCCTGGAAGTGCAGACCATGTCTCTCCTTTTGAGGCCTTTGTTTTCTCTGAGGAATGTGCTATCCTGACATTGTGTGAGGAGTGATATAGTACTCTCCCTACATTCTCTAGATAGTGTAGGTATTGTTTTTCTATTTGATCACTTGAGTGGTTATAGTATCTATTAAATTCCACACAAAATGTAGTGGATCTAGTACGTAAGCATAAAGACAACTGAATGTACCTGTGTATAAGATTTTAAACAGCAATCTCTATACGGTTTCTTACCATCTCTTATGATCAGCTTGTCATAGGCACACGTTGCCTGAGATTCAATGTCCATGGAGAGGATGTTGAGTTCCACAGTAGAATCAGGAGCATAGATGATCCATACACAGTCAGCATGATTCTCATACTGCCCAGGCCAGCCCGGGGAGAAAAAAAGGACAGGAGTGTCCCCTGTCACCAAATATCCTCCACAGGCACCTGTACAAAGAAAGTCCACATCTTTAACACTTTGTCCTTTAAGTGCTTCAAAGTGGCTACACTCTGGGGCTGAGAGAGAATGCATGGTTAAAAGCACTTCCTGTTCTTCCAGAGGACCTGAGCTATGTTCCCAATACCCATGTCAGGTAGTTCACAAACACTGTGACTCCATCTCCAGGAAACATAACCTTTCTTCTGGCCTGTAAGAGCACCAGTACAAACACACACACACACACACACACACACACCAGTCTTAGACAAACCCCCAAACATTACCAAACCCACCTGTATCAATGGTAGGGACAGTTCCAGCAGAAGCATCTAACACAAACCATTCTAGAAGGAATCCCTTCCCTGAGATGGTAGCGTCAGAAGAAAACTGGAATGTCATAGAGTTTCTACTGGAGATAAAAGATTCCATCTGGGTACTGCAATAAGTGCCAATCAGGTTGGAATGAATGTCAAACCCATCATAGATCTGCATGTAAAAAAATAAAATAAAACATCCTAACTAGGCAGCTATCTGTAGTTTTCTTCATTAAATGAGAAATTTAAAGGAAGGTTTGTATTTCATAATTTTACCAGAGTAGAAAGGTTATCAAGAAAATACTTCAATTTAAAACAGAAAGTCACATTAAATACATTAGTATAGATAATTTAAGTTATTCCATATAGAATAACTGCAGAATTATCTTTAAAAAACATGCTTGTGGGCTCTAGCGTATTTAGTGGCTTATAGTCAAATCTGTAGGTGGGAAAGTAAAGCCTACAGTAAAGAGGTTCCCACTCTAAGAGAGACGGGAGCTGATAACAAAGAAAGAACCACCACTCACAGGGGTCTGTATATTCAAAATGCTTAGTAGATCTATTCCATCTACCTTAAAATACCATCTCACCTATTTAGAGGCATATTTTATGATGGTTTTTAAATAATCATAAAATCCTCTATTAAGCTTATTTCTTTCAAATTATGTCACAAGTATTTCCACACCTATTGGGCCATCTGTCATTGGGTTCTACTTTGAGCACTGAGCTTCCAAGAAGAGTGATTGGATTGTGGTTTTCAGGAATATGATAGTGTTTTCTGAAACTCGCAGATTAGTCAATGCATGGATGGCAAAGCCATCATAGCGTCTCCATTTGTGTTTCCTTATTTTTATATCACCCTTTCAGGTTTTAAGGCTGTACCATTAGAACAGACAACTCTCTCTTGGGAAGTCTGCTGCATCTGAGTATGTTTTATGCCCCCTTCCTCTCTCCCCACTGATGTGGGAGTCCTCTCTGTATGCTGTGAATACCATTGGTTAATAAAGAAGCTGTCTTGGCTTGTAATAGGGCAAAAGAGTATAGCTAGGCAAGGAAAACTAAACTGAATGCTGGGAGAAAGAAAGCAGAGTAAGGAGAAGCCATGTAGCCCCATAGAAGACAGATGCCCTGAACTTTACCCAGTAAGCCACAGCCACACGGCCATATACAGATTAAGATAGATGGGTTAAATTAAGATATAAGAGTCAGACAGAAATATGCTTAAGCTATTGACCAAACAGTACTGCAAACAATATGGTTTCTGAGTGACTATTTTGGGGCTGAGCAGCTGGGAACAGAACAAGCAACCTCCTACAACACTCCATTTTAACAATCGGACTTCTACCTACAATAAAGACTTCTCTTAAATCCCCACCTTGCTTCAAGAAAAACTGCAAAACAAGACAAAAAACAAATAAAAGAACAAACAGGATAACAGGATAGAAGATCGAATAAACACATAACCAAAGCAAATAGGCATGCTTAGACAAAGTCAACAAGGAAATTATAGTAATGCTTAAAATGTCTTTTATTATTATGGACTTAGTTTTGCCAATAGTATCCATCAAAGTAGATAAACCTCCTCCTCACAAAGAAACTCACCTTTAATTTGTCATATTGGCAGTTGCCTGCTGATTCCATATCTATCTCCAAGATTCTAGCATGGATAATCTGAGATGCGTTTACATTTACTGTCCATCTATAATTGGAGTTAGGGGGGTAATTTCCAGGCCATAAGGGAGATGCGATTTTCCCATGAGTTCCCACAATATTATCATTGCCAAATACTAAGAGGGAAAACAGAGTTGTAAATCAGACCAATTTAGAATTGTTCTTTAATGAAATGAAATGAAATGAAAACAAAACAAAACAAAATAACAAAAACAAAGGGCAAGACTGTTGGAAAGGGTAGGCTTTTAATTGACTGGGATTTCTTTTCTGACCACTGAAAGAAATACTGCTTTCCTTTTGGTTTTCTGGGCTATTAGCTCCTGCAGGAGGATGGCTACTGAATGAAATTCCAGCTCCTTTGCTGACTACAGGCTATGAAAAGAAGGGACAACTTCCCACGAGAAAAGCATTTCCCAGACACCAGAGGAGTTGGGGAGTAGCCATGCTCACACCTTAATTGTATTTTTACCAATTTTGCTTTCCTTATGAAAGAAAGGAATTTTTCTTTCCTTTTTAAAATTCCATATGACAATCAACACAGAGAATAATCAATCATGGAAAAACTTGAGTTAAAGAACAAAAATAATTAATACTTTATCTGTATTGGAAGAACAGCCCATGTTTTATCTGAATGCTTAAACTAATCCTAAAATAATTCTAAAGATCTTAATTTTAAGAATGTATTAAAAGACCAAACGAAACATGTTTGATAGAACTTTATCTGCCTGGAAGATAAACAAGGCTCATTTGCAAAATATCATAAACATTAATAACAGGTGGAAATTGGAGCCTAAAAAAAGACTTAAAACAGCAAGCTCAATTTCCTTATCTGTTAGTGAGCCATCCATAAATAACTGAGATTTTCTGGTATATTACTCTACAATCTGAGGAAAGAATGTGGCGTGTAGGTTTATTCTTAGTTGACACATTACTGAAAATTTTCATCGTTCCTAGTTTGTAGGATACTTTCTAGAAGCCAGTACAGAAACAGATCAACTTACTATGATTGAACCTGGCCTGGAAGCCCATGCCACTGCCTGAGCCATCAGAGACAAATCTGATCCACAAAGTATGGCCCTTGATGGAGGAGTAATTGCCAGGGAGAGAGTTTCCACAGTATTGTCCCACCAAGCGGCCTGTGGCATTTCCTTCTCGGATTTCCAGGAAATCCTTGTTACAGTTTAAAGAGTTCTCCAACTGGAAGAATCTAATTTGGAAACAAACAAACAACAAAAGTAGCAGAGTGAACGGGTACAAGAAATTTGAGATCATCCTGATTTCAGTTTCAGGGGAGCCAGACCCCTCTCCTGGCCCCCATTGGCCCCCAGTTCAATACTGAAAATGTTGCTTTGATAATTGGATATCCCCTGGAGTAAGAAAAAGAAACTCAATTTCTTTATTTATATGATGAAATTAATTTAACATTTTTCATATATGTTCTCAAAATATTAGAAGTACAAAACTCTTACAGCAAAACAGAGTATCCTTGGAACTTTGAGATGAAGAATTGCAAAATAGCACTACCTATAAAAAAAGGCAGTATAATTCAGGCTCAATTTTATTACACTTAATGTTATTAACAATGTGGAATATGCTAAAATTGCTTTACTCTGCTTCTGAGAAAAGACAGGTGAATCCTCTCTCATGTCAGAAGGTAACTCCCCAGAATCACTCTGAAAGCATCATTCTGAAGCATGATGTGTGGTCTAGCCACCGTAGTACGACCTCAAAGGTCATTTGCAATGAAGAATCTGGACTCCACATGCTTTGTCTGGGTGTTTCTTTCCTTATTTCAGATCCTTTGCTTACACACGATCGTTTCTGATCCCATTTTTATGGGTGTTCTGTGTGTGCGAATATGTCTCAGATTCTGTATGCATCTCTTCTGCTTTTCCTTCAGTTCTTCCCCACTCCCGCTTTTGTCCTATCCTGGTTTGTTTATTTTTTATCATATCTTCTAATAATTATTATTACTTTAGGTGATTGTATTCTAATGGGAGAGAAAGGTGTGGCTTTGGATGAGTGGGAAAGAGGGAATGATCTAGGAGGAGTTGGGGGGCAAGCAATAATCAGGACATAATGTATGAAAAATAATTTTCAATAAAAAGCAGATAATTATATATTCAGGAGGGGAGAACCTAGCTCTAAATACCAACTGAATCAGGATGTGAAATTTAACAAAACTAGGTGACGCAAATGCCTGTTAAAAATCTGACAGGTGATCAGGGAAGTTGCACAGGTCTTTGCTAATGATCAGATTGTTTATCTCCCAGGGAGAAACAGCAGGGAGGGCTTTCTGTTAGGAATCACAGTGATGATTCTTCCAGAAGTCAAATTAAGCTTCTTATAAAAGTTTTATTCTTGGGAGTCTTTGTTTTAGGCTGGTACACTTTATAAGCAAATCTACCCTTTGGCTAAGACCTGTCAGTGAAAATACAATTGTGCAACACAAATAATATGCTTTCTGTTTCTCATTATCGCACTTCAGTTCTGGTACCAGAACCAACCATTTCCTCAATGCCTTCTTCTGGCATAAAGTATTATTTCTGTTCATTCCTTTGAATATCTGCTTTTACAGAATAAATAAGTTTTATTTCTCCCCTCTCCTTTTCATTGCAAATTCAACCATAATTTATCCACTTTTTTCTCCGTACTCAGTTTCACCACAGCATCCATAAACCAAACCCTGTGTTAGAACTTGATGAGCTTCAGATGCTTTTCACACACCCCAGGGAAGAGGGCTAGTCCACATCTGGAAGTGGTTTAGACCAGGGCAGAAATAACTCCCAGGCCTTGCCAGGAAGCCTTTCTCTTAACCATTGGCACAGAGCAAAAGCAGCATGCACTCCACAAAGGCCCCTTAAACAACAAAACTCAAGCCAGTAACACAACAGAGTCAGACTGCATACAGGTGAGCAAGGAAACCTTCCCACGTGGCAGTTTAAAGTTGTATCAACTCTCATCTACACGAAGAGTGTCTTGCTTAGTACAATGTCACTTGCACCCTGAGAAGGCATGGTCTGGCTGATGGATTAAAGAAAGCAATTTGAAATATTTGAATTTGTCTCATTTTTAATCAGTTCTTGTGCACAGACAGGCATGGCTATGAGGAAGATCCACCAAACAATTCTCTTCTCTCAACATGGAAGAGTTTACATCCTTTCCAAAACAAAATCAACATTGCCATGCATGCCTGTTATTCCTGCATGGCAAGGTGAGGCAGGAGGATGACAAGTTTGAGGCCATTGAGGGCTATACACTGAGGACATGTGACAAACAACTACAACAAAGAGTTTATTTCAACCTGACTCCAATAACATGTAATATAGTAAGACACATGACATTGAATTCAAAATGGTTATGTAAATACCAACATATCTTCAGTAAATATTTGTTTGTTCTTTTTCTTTTCTTTTTTTATTTTTTGAGACCGGGTCCCTATGTTACTCTGGCTGTCCTGGAACATGTATAGACCAGATTGATCTCAAACTCAGATTTATTTGCTTGCCTCTCTCCCTGAGTGCTGGGGGTAAAGGTGTGCACCACCACACCTGGATGCCAGTGCATATTTTTTAAGTCCCCATTATCGATATGTTTTGTCATTGGAACCTCTCTACTGAGGGATGAGACAATCCCATTTCACATACCATGTGCTCTTTACATCTGCTTCTGGGAAATATTATTATTGCTGTTTAGTTTAACCTAGGCCTATTTGGAATGTACCAAGATCTACCATTCGTTCCATATCCACAGTCCATGTTCAAAAAATGTTAGGATTCAATGAGAAGCTTGAAGGCAGTCTTACCAACCAACTGCTAATTTAAAAAACTAAAATGAAAACCCCTCCCAATACCATTTCTCTGATAGGAAAGGAATAGATAAGGTATGTGGGTAAAGAAGGCCGAACGGAGACAGGCGCCGTTTCTCTCAGTTGGAAGAAAGAATACTGTTAAAAGATTCTTAACGCTTTACATAACTCAAGCTATGAGCGGGACAGAAGAAACTGGGGACAGTCTTCCTAAGGTTCCCACCTGTTCCCTCTGGCAAGGGCTTGGACCCAGGATGCTGGTTACCCCGTCTGTCACTAACAGTGCCACCTCCCTGCAGACTCACCAGTACGGAGACAGCATACCCACATAAGGGACTTACAGGAAGGACAGCTGCAGCTGGTTCCCCGGGGAGCTGACAATGTTCCAGACACACTCCACGTTAGGAAGGTATTCTGCTGGGTAGTTAGGGCTGTTGAAGATGCCGTGAGCCATGTTGAAGGTTCCACCGCAAGCTGGAAGGCAAAAGAAACAGAGTTTCAGAGCAAAGGCCAAATGAAAGACACGGCAAGATACAAGAGGAAGAGCGTTAGAGCCATCTGCGAAGCAGCACATGGCACTTCCATCTCACAGTAATGACTGATCTGTGTCACATGAAGTAACGGGGGAAGCAACAGCTCCTCAGTATGTGGGCCAGAGGGTCCCTTTTCTAAAAGGCTTCCTCCATGTGGACTAGAATTTTAGGTAAAAGGGACCTGGTTTTAATCCTGCAGTCCCTTGGTTTTCACGGTCAGGGGTGATTTTCAAGCTTGCCCTGGAAGAGGAGGTACTTTTCCCTCGTTGACATGGAAAAGACAGCTTTCCATCTTTTCCCTCTGTGGGGAGCACTGAAACAGACCATTCTTCGTCGTTCTACACTAGGTCTGTAACCGCGACTCCTGGCCAAGAACCACAGTGCTGGCTGGCACCTCTTCCTTTCCTGCCCACGTGCCTCATGACAGAGTGCACAGTTGGTCAATAGCCAGACCTACCTACCATCAAGTGCAGAATATGGAAGAATAACGATGAGTCTGTGCGTCCATATGAGTTGCCACCAAACTGCTAGTCATGGAGCACCTTAGCAAACACAATGCTGTGATGCTAGCGAACAGGTCTCCAGGAAGATAAGGCCTAGCTAAAAACCAGTCGGCTTTCCAGCTAATTCTCCTTACGTTTAGATCTAATGATTGTGAGAATTTGCACAGCATTAAATTATTAAAAAAAAAGCACATGGGAAATTTTAAACTAAAAGAGTCACCTTTAAACCAAAAGTCCTAAATAAACAACTGAAGATTTCTATCACTTGCTGCTAACCCTGCTGCATCTGTTGATGCCTCTTACTTACCTGATGTTGACGCAGAATAGAAGGCATGGAAACCCTCAAACCTGCCCAAAGAATTGGAGACAAACCTCAGGGTCAGGGCACTGCCAAAGGATATGATGGGATGGGGCAGAGAGTTGCCACAGTAACGGCCTAAAGAATAAAGGGAGTAATGAGGAGGTAAGTAATGACGTGGCAGGAGCCACATGTCTCTTCACCAAGCACACACAAGAATCTCACAGTTTCACAACAAGAACCCCTTACATCAGAGTTGTGTTTGAGACAATGCCTGACCACTAAAGATAAACTCTAGATAGAAGCATAGCCAGGATAAACGATAAATCTGATTTTAAAAAATTAGCGTGACAGAGGGAAAGCTGATGTGAGCAGTTTTCAAATGTAACTCAAGTAATCATTTCCAGCCACCTGGGGACTAGACAACAATGCACTTAGAATCTCAGTAAGAGGAGATGGGGCACCAGGTTACATGAAATCAATGCATGGCTTGCCATTTATTGGCTATGTAACCTGAGACAAGTTACTTGGGTGCTCTGTTTCCCCATATGAAGACAGGGGCATATTAGAAATAACTAACCCCATGTCATAAGGACTGAATTACCACTTATAAAGTACTTAGAACAGTTACTCTACAGGAGGCGGTTGGGTAAGAGTGTGTGTTATACAAAAGCATCCTTGGCACAATGCAAATGGATAGATGTCTCAGACAAGACAATGAGAGGTGTTCTCCTTCCTTGTCCACCAAGCTCCATTATGGGCGCTGGAATCAGGGCAGTCTCTTCTAACAGAGCTTGTCCTCTGCAAGGGGGGACACTCCCATGGCAAAATACTCACAGAGGAAGCTTAATGCATCTAAGGCTGTTTTGTCTGAACCATTTTAAAAGCCATGTCACATATGTTTTAACTTTATTGGGATGTCTAGCAAACAAACTGGTGAATTTTTAATTAAATCAATTAATATGTTTTCCTTCCTTTGAAAACAGAAGAAACATTTCCAATAGAGCATAAGAAGTACTTTAAAGTACTAACCAGAAATTAATGGTCTTTTTTCCACTACTGATTCAGATTGGAGTTTAGAATCTGTAACTTGCACTTCAAAAGCAAACTAAAATACACAAACTATTTTTGAACGTAATTTGGGTTTCTTGAGCCCCACATTATCCCGCTTTCCTACCCTCTGATTATTCCTATGTGGCTTTTGAGGCTCTTCATGCTTATTGGAAACACTCTAACTTTGAATGTCAACACACACACACACACACACACACACACACACACTACATGCCAAGACTACAGATGTAAATGACCGAGTCTCTGAACCTTGGACAGGTGCGTCATAGTCCTTGCCATCCAAAATTTCTAAAAAGTCCTCTTGACAACTTGTGCTGTCTTGAAGCTGAAAGTGGCTGAAGGTGAGGGTGATATGTTTGACTGTAGAAAAAACAAGAGAGAAGAAGGTTGGTTATCTAATAAAATCCTGGCAAGCAGAACAGAGATATTTTTGCCTCTGGTACTTTCAGAGAAGGGTTTTCCAGCAGGGAAGCAAGGAATTTGGCAGCTTTGCACAGGGCTGGGGTGGGTAAACAGAGCTAAGGGCTCAGCTTCATGCTTCAAGGGCTTTCTTTGAAGAGTAACAAAATCGATGCTTTTGAAAATGCCTGTAGAATCCAAAATGCCAGTCATGGTAAATCAGGACTCTTGGGCAAGTTCATCCCAGAGGCTTTGGGAACTGTCTTATTGGAAAATGTAACTTTAGGCTTTTGTTGTTTTGTTTATCAGTCATTGTTGTGGTCCTCTCATAAATACTTTCCTCCAAAGATTAGTTTTCTGAGATTCTGATTTCTTACATGCTTGTGCTGAAAGATCCTTTTTGCACAGGACATGCCTCCTAGCACTCAGGCTGATTTAGGGGCCAGAACCAGTGCCCCCGAGCTTCTGAATCATCCACCAAGAACGCTTTGAGTCATGTAAGGAACAGCAAGTGCCTGGGTACATTTTCCTTTTGTTGTCCTTCACTGCGGCCCTAATGTTCAGAATGGGATCTTTTCCTGTTGCTGGCCTTGCAGTGAGAACCTTCATCTGGATGTTTTTACAGCTCATGAGAAAATAATCAGTAGGCACAAAACTGCTGGGATCAAGGCAGGGGGCTTCTCTTTTTCAGTTTTGTTGGGGCTCCACCCTCTCTATCTACAAAGACTAAAAATTACATCACTGACGTCCACATCTCATGCTTGGCCACAAAATTCTATCAGTTTGTGAAATTTTAATTTCACAATGAATAACAATTAAATTAAATTTAATAATATTTAAACCCAGCTCTTCTGCAAATAATTTTATGCTGGGACCTGATTAGCCTAAGTGATTGTCCAATTTTCACACAAGTCATCAATCAGAGTTCAGAGCAGAGAATTTAATGGTTTTCCCACACTATGTCTAAAATCACAAATTCTTCCTGGAAATCTTAAAGGAGGGCAGGGGTCACACGAAATAGGATTCATAATGGGACCAGAATCACTCTATGTGGAGCTATTGTGTAATGTCTATAAGGATCATCTCATTTTCTCTGCTTGTCAACATGAACAGACTACTACCATGTCAGGTAATAGAATTCTAAAATTCTGAGAAGAAAAGAAGGCAAACATTTACTGAGTGCTTCTAGGCCTGTGCTGAGATTTCATAAATATATCCATGGCAGGAGAGACTGGGTTTTGCTATTAGTTTCACCTTTAGTGATCAATAGCTTGTGAGATCATATCCTCCAACTGTAAGGTATTTCTCCAAACTGTATCCTTCTTATTCACGTATTCATGGGTATCTGCTATGCTCAGCAATTCGTGGTAGGTAGGTAAGTGTTCTGGGAGTCACATCTTTAATCCTTTGTCTTTGTTGGTTTTTTTGCTTTCTTGCTTGTTCTTGAAACAAGGATTTCACTGATCCCAGAGTGGCTTCCAACTGGATATGAATAGAGGGTGACCTTGAACTTCTGATTCTCCTACTTCAGTGTGTGTTGGAATGGCAAGCATGTGCCACCACTCTCAACTCATGTAGTTCTGGGGAACAAACCCAGAGCTTCACTGGTGACAGGTACGCACTCAGTCCACCGAGGTATAACCTCAGCTCCATAGCCCTCGGAAATTTTAGAGACGAGGTCTCCATATATTACTCAGGCTGGCCTTGACCTTATTGTTGAGCCTCATCTCCAACTCATAATCCTTCTGTCTTAGCCTCCAGAATGCTAGGATTACCACACCCAGCCTTAAAACTCCCTTTAAGTTAATATGAATCAGTTTAGACAGGTTTGCTTACTAGACTAGAAAATGACAATATATTTCCATGCATTCCAGGAACCAAGCCTTCCCTAAAAGAGGCCAGTCAGCAATTGTTGCCACTGAATAGCTAAGTGTACTACTGACAGCCATACCTCCCAAAGGGATCCCTTGTCCCAGACTCCTCTCCTTTTTATTATTGTTACTTACATGGAGGTTGAGCTTCTAGTATCCAGGTACAGTTTTGATTGTTTGGATATTTATCAGGGAACAATGGAGAGGAAATAATATCGGAAGAGTCAGTGATGATGTGACCTCCACATTCTGAGAAGCAAAAACACACGTCATATACTTTTGATTTCTACCAACGACACCAAACAATTATTCGATGACTGAAAAGGCTTCTTATTTCCACCGTGAATGCTAAGAAAGCTCTCTGCTAAGGAAGTTACACATAAACCATCAGACAGACAATGAGAAAATACTTTACAGTTATAATATTTTTCAATAATAGGAAGTGGGGCTATGGCATAGAACAATACACTAAATGGTTGTGAATTGTCTAAATCATTCAATCAATACCCTGGCTTTGATTCATTTCCTCTGTTTCCTTGCAAATTGTAAGAAGGGTAATTTGTTCATAAATGAACTTTATTTTCTCTGGAAAGCACTCAATTTATAAAGATGATTACAGGTTAACCAGAGGAACTCAATGTTCTGTGGAAACAAGGAGAGGAGAGTGTATCTCACTGCTGCGTGCCCTGTCTCCAGAGGAGACAGGACTGAACCAGGGCCTGGAGGGTGAGAACAGGGCAGGGAGTGGACAGCCTGACAAAGCCGTGGGTAAGGAGAGGGGCCATATTTATACAGCCTTCACTGAACCACGAGAGGCCTCAACAGTATTGGCAGCAGCACTGTAAAAGGGTCAGGGCTGGTTTGGGGACTATGGCTAACAGATGGAGTGGCTTTCGTATTCCAAGCCACACAGAGACAGGACAGACACGAGGAATCAGTGTGACCACGGTGTGTCTCCTGGAAATTATTTGGGAGAAAGATGGAGCAGGAGTAGGTGAGTTTGAGGAGGCTGTCATAAAAGTTCAGAGGGACAGGAGAGTACTTTTACTCCAAAGCAACACTTAAAGGAATGTTAAGTGTAAAAATAAAAAAAAAACAGCACTAAGTACTGCTTTTTCTTTGAAATCGCTGAAAACAGCAGACATTCACATTAGTGTCTTGCTCTGATGTCTCTGAGAGAGCACCTTTGGCAGACTGACTCAGAAATACTCTTCATCTAAGACTCTTTACTAATGTGATACCAGCAAGTCTACCAGTACAGCTGCTAATAGGCACATGTGGAATAAAGAGGCTAACCTTATTTGAGGTGAGGCCAGTGAGGTGGCTTAGCGGGGAAAGGCATTTACCGTCAGGCCTGCAGGCATGAGTTCAATCCCTAAGACCCACATGATGAAAGGAGAGAACTGAGTTCTGTAAGTTGTCCTCTGACCTCTATTCGTACACCATGACACACCCAAAGAAACACACGTCCAATATTTTTAATTAACTTTTTTTTTGAAGTAAATGATCTGTGTCATCCAGATAAAAATCAAGGCCCCATTCAAACCAATTAACCATCCCTACAAGTTCTGGGTTACTTCATGTCTGACAATTTGATAAAGATTAATCTCTGAGAGAAATCTGGTGAGAAGGCTTGAGAGAAGAAATTGAGAAGTGGTGACTTGAAGATAAAAACAATGGAAAGCCATGGGATTCAGCAATGAGGTAAAGCACTCCATGGAGACAGAATCTGACTCTACACTACAAACAAGTCTTACAGTTGTATATCTCCTTGAATAGGTGCTAGGTAAATTAGTTTTGGTAATTCTTATTTTGTATATCGCTGGTACTGTAGCATTAAATGTTATTCTAAAAAACACAGTGCTTAAGAGATGCACAGATCCTGAGACACAATCATCATTTAAGGCAGACAAAGATGTGTAAAATGTAGGGACAGCTAGAATACTTGCAAGTCTTCCTATCTGAACATTTGCATATTAAACTCTGATCAGCTTCTGAAGTTTGGCGTCATTACAGCCATCCTGGGCTCCGGCGACCCACAGTATACTTGCCTTGCCTGAACTGAGCTCGGAAGCCCCTGTTCTGTCTGGAAGAGCCAGACTGAAATCTCACAAAGAGGCTGTTTCCTGTCGAAAGGATGGAGTTAGGCGGTGTCTGTCTTCCACACACACTGGCGACACGGGTGTTTGCCGAACTTGAGCCATCATAAGTCTACAAAGACGGAAGACAGAAAACTCTCAATACTGCAAATTTACCTCTATATAGGCCCATATTCTGTGGACCATCTGCATATCAACGAATCAGTAAAACATTGCATTGACTGGATCTAGAACAATTGGCTTTATTTAATCGCCTTGCTGTAGAATTCCAGGAAGCATATCTACGCATTTGATCATTTTCTAGAGACAATCTAAAGATTTCAGTGTGAGGTTTGCTGCTATGCCCACTATTACCTCCATAAGTCCTGACCCTCACAGGCCTCCTTTTCCCATGACCATCAGTCCATGCCCACGATGTGTAGTGAAAATGTTTGATGCAGAGTTAAACACAAAAGCAAAACAAGTGAGAGATAATGAGTAACGGTTCGTTGTTAGAAACAACATTCTTGAAGCCCTTTGCTCCTCAGAGGCTCATAGACAATAAGGAAGAAGAATGGCAGAATTCTTCTAATAATGTGAGTGGGATTAACCTGGTTTAGGAAATTACCTCATTCAAAGGCAGGCATTAGGTTCCAACCCTGCCCAGTACTGTGCTGACACTCCTCCAACACACTTTCTGTGCCAGTGGAGTAAAGTTTATATTATCTGTGCCCCCCAAACTCTGCATCATTCTAAAACTGGAGGTTGCTCCTCTGTTTGCTGTCTGAGCTAACATGCATTCTTGAACACTTTCATGTATAAAGCAGGGACGAATGAGTCTCTTTTCCTTGCTTGGTAACACTTGTTACCACTAAGCACAAACTCCGTCAGAAACTGGATTCAGTCTTTCTCATTTGATCCTTTCAACTATTTTTTTCTACCTATATCTTTTATCAACAAATCCATAGACAGTCTTAGTCATGTATAAGTTACACAATCCCTAAGAGGGAACAAGTCTTTGAGTCTGAAAATTTGATTTTAGGGTCTAGAATTGAAACTCTTATTTTTCCAATATAAGATATATGTTGACCAGGGTAGATATATTGCTATAATGAGAGTGAGTCTCTGAAATAAATTCAATTAATTATGACTATCTCATTAAAAACTAATTGCCACCTATATTTTGTTAGAAAAAATTGGGAGATAACAGAATACTCAGGGATCTAAAGTAAGGGAGGCATTCACAAGTTACTTGGAAGAATCTAGTGATGACTCTTATCAGCATCCTAGTAGAGAAGCAAGGTTGGGGGTGTTCTGTGTTGATTTGTGCAAGCTCATAAGTCAGATGGGCAATAGGACTTGCATTCTCAGAGAAGGAGACCAGGCCAGTATAGTAATAAATACAAAGTAAGTCTGGTTCTAGAACAATACTTCTTTCTCCCTTCCCCTTTTATCATTTAATGTTGTTTTAAAACCAAGCATTCGATACATGAAACTCTAAAGATGGTTTTTATTCAACGAACACTGACAGAAAATTGAATGATATTCTTCTAGCTAATTCAAAATACGATTTTCAGTTCTGATCAGTTTGACCAGTCCCTTGTTTTCTGCAGAGAGTGTTTAGTCATATGACTTCTGTGTCGCACCTTCTCCCCCAGACTCAGAGGATATCCAGAAGAGGACGGCAGACATGACTCTGAGAGTCAGAGGACAGACTGGGAGGGCAGCTGTGGAGCAGGGTCTTCTGGACAGGACTGGGTCTTTTCACCTGTGAACTCTAAGAGTTGTGGCTGCCTGAATAAGGCCTGCACACAACCGAGGGAGTAAATATCCCAGTGTAGATTCAGAAGGGCCTCCACCCCTAGCTGAGACGCTGCCGGCAGCTGCTGGCTGAAGGGAAAGGTGAGGCAGCTTTCTCCAGGGACATGGACCTTGTTCACACTCCAGTGTATAACTCTATGCCCATGTATGCATGGGCAGCCCTATACCAGCTGGTTATTGTCAGGTCCAAAAAAGAAAAAAACAAAAACAACAACAACAAAACCCTCCAATCCCCAAACTCCCAAAAGCACTCCAGATATTCATAAAACATCCATAAATGAGCTCAACCTGTACTATAAGAGGATTTCTGGTGATTAGATAAGGCTAGAACTCTTCAGGAATTTTGAACATTTCTCTTTCTGAAGAGAAATGACTACCAAAAGGAGTCATTTCCCTTACCTCTGGCAGAGAGGATATATGGCTACCAGTGGTCCCTGCCAGCATATCAAAGCTCATTCTGGCCTCCAGACTCCCTCAGTATCACAAGTACCTGTTACATATTTCAAAGTCCATGGTAGCATACTGTCCCTTCTCTGGCCCTAGCCTGTTCTAAACTTCCAGCTCATGGGATTTCCTCTACACCGCTATGCCCCCAGCTACTCGATCTCCTTATAACCCTGCTATCCTCAATGATGTTTTCTCTATGCTCTGCTCCTGTCTTTATTAATTATGTTTTCTCTATTCTCCCCTCTTTAGCTGTCAGTTGGCCATGTTCAATCTGCTTCTTTCTCTCTCTGCTAAGGGCTCTTCCAGATGTCTCTGGCTATTCTCTCTCTTATATCTACAATAAAAACCTTTTTTACCATACCATGGAATAGTCATCTTATCAGCTTATACACTTATTAAACAAACAAACAAACAACAAAGGGCTTGAAGTTTGGGGTGGGTTGAGAGGAGGGATATGGGAGGAGTAGGAGGGGGCCTGAGAGGATTATGATCAAAATAAATTGTATACATGTATGAAAATTTCAAAATTAATAAATATTGTTTCCAGTCTGATATGATTGCTTCTTTTAGACAAACAATCGCCAAAACAACATGTAAGCCATCACAAACACACCTCTTAATTTGCTCAATTTCTTAAACTTCAGTTAAGTACTAGACTCTATGAAGTATATACTAACTCCCAATAGAACAGAAACTTGATCCTTTTAGAAGCCCACTTTTAAAAAGACAGAATTTTCTAATTTAATATCTGCTGCTGTGATAAAATACCTCGGCAAGCAATCTAGGAAAGAAAGGGGTTTCCTTCATCTGATAATTTCAGCTGACAGTCTGTCATTGTGGGGAAGTCGTGGCAGGAACCTCAAGCAGCTAATCACACCACATTCAAGAAAAGAGCATGGTCCCTTACTTGCCTGTTCTCAGCTTGATTACTCTTATATAGTTCAGGACCTTTTAGCTAGAGAATGGTGCCACCCAAAGTGGGCTGGTGCCTATATCAATTAGTTAAGATGAATCTCCCCATAAGCATACCCATAGACTCACCCAATGTAGATAATCCCTCCTTGAGACTCTCTCTTCCCAGGCCATTCTTGTCCTTGAATGGAAGCTGTTTACCAACAGCATACCAAATATGTATGTCTCTCTTTATGTATGTGTTGTAATTTTATAAGCATGATGGCAAATGTCTCAAGTTCATCCCCAATATGTGGTTATTTTTAAATAAAGGGAGACAAGTGTGCTTATTATAAAATTATGCTCTATTCAAAATAAGTTAGTAATTTATCCAAGATCACACAGCTAGTGAGCACCAAATTCTACATAACAGTGTTTCTTTTTAAAAACAATTATGATAGCTGGCTTATTGTCATGTGCTTGTAACCCCAGAATTTTGGAAGACTGCAGTAGGAGATCAGAAATTTAAGCCCACCCTGAACTACAAGAGTAAGATACTGGCTAAATAAATAATTTATGTATAGATAATTAACATTCTGTAAAGTTTCAGAGCCTCAGACTAGCAATGAAACAGTATTTTTAAATTGCATTTGAAATATCAATTCTACTCGACATTGTCTTCAACATATGTAACAAATGTTAAGACAATATTTTCACATTTTAATTTTTATTTTGCAAAGTTACAAGGAAATACTACAAGAAAGAAAATAT
This sequence comes from Bramus lutescens, assembly GCA_001685075.1. NCBI lineage: Eukaryota > Metazoa > Chordata > Mammalia > Rodentia > Cricetidae > Bramus > Bramus lutescens. Next base: position 133,485 of record LOEQ01002947.1, on the reverse strand, counting down.
GAAAAAAAGTTTCTGCTTATTTAAAGGTCTGCTGTCACAAAACTATCAATATGTATGGTCCTTCATTTCGACTTAGCTCCCAAAACAGGACTAGCAAATTGTATTACCACAGGAATTCATATAGCCTAAGTAATTCTTAAGTCTGCTGCCAAAACCAGGCTTAGGAATTGACTTCTCAGCCTGCTATTTAAGGAGGAAATGCCAGAGCAGTATACATACAAGACAAGACTCTCAACTTACTCTTTTCTTCTAAACAACACTAATGAAGTAAGGTTTTTGAAGCTGAATCCACAAAAGAAGAAACAGCCACCATGTTCATGGACTCCAATTAGCAGAGCTCTCAGTAAGCTGAGGCAGAGCTGGCTAAGTGGTAAACATGTCTGTGGGAAAGGGGGTCCCTTCCTAAAGGACTGGGGATGGTATAAAATTACAAGATTCTAGCATACACATTTACTAAGCCAAAATGTACCTTTAATATATAAAAAGAAAGGAAAAGTACATAACTTGGCACATAATGGCCAGTAAATATGAGATGTATAAATGTCTAACATATGGGAGTCTGTAGTTCTAAGAACAAAGGGCTGGGTTGAGAAAAACCTTAAGTTAAGAAAAAGCTGCCCTCTCCTTCATGAGGTGGATTATAAAGAAACAAAGCAGGTTCAACAGTAAAAAGCTCTTCACAGGGAAGAGAGGTCCCTGTGACTGCTGTCATGCCAGGTTTTCTATATTCTGGACCAAGGAGCAAATGACAGTAGTGTAGACACAGAGCATAGCCAGCCCCACACACTCAGGTCCCAGTTGCCTTTCCCTGGCACCATGAGAGAGGGGGAAGAATGAGGTGGACCAAGGGCTCTGAGCTTCTCCCACAGCCCAGAGAATCTCAGATACAGGACTAGATGTGATGTCTCAGCTCTTTCCTTATCCTGAGCCCTAGCCAGAAGCAAGAACTGAGCTAATGGATTAGGAATTTTCATAGTTGACATTTCAATATCGTGAGAGTTGAGTAAATGTCAACCATTGTCACATTAATACATGTCCCCCTTGTCATGTATCAAGAGGCATTAGGGGACAAATCATTCAAGTGAGAGGCTGACATCCCTTCCTGATGACATTGACAGTCCTGGGAGGAGGGGCTCCATGTTCAGAGTCTTACAGAGTGGCAATCAGAGAAAACACAATGCAAATCTTTTAACTTACTGTATATAATGTGTCGATGTGAATATTCATTATTAATGAACTCATCAATATGAGCTAATAAACACTGAAAGAATATTGTTTAGAGTGAAAGACAATCTTATTTAGCAGAAAATCTTTATAAACTCCAGTGTGGAACTGGAGTAACGGAGGTGATGTTTCCCGTCTTGGGGGACAAGCTGCTCTCCTTCCTGGGCTTCCTAATCATTGTTCAGACACCCACTCTGAAATGGAGCTAAGATTAGTTTTTATCACATACTATTATGAGAATTAAAAGAGAAGAATAAAAAGAATTCAGAGAGTTTCTGGTATACTGTTTGTGTAACAGACAGCTATTAAATAGCACAAATCTTCATGAGAAAATATTTTCCAACTCTCTTCTATCTCCCAGCCCAGGGGCTCAGTATGCTGTCAGTTTTCTCTGATGTAGCTTTGATTCCATCTCCTCTCCTCATGCCTGGAGGCTCCCCGGGGGTGCTTTAGTATTTGGATCTTGCCTTGATCCCTTTTTTTTTCTACCTGGCTTTGTGTCACCTTTCAATTCAGTCTCCCAACAACTGCCACAGCCCCTTGCGCTGTCTCTAAAGTGTGAAGTCACACCAAAGGCAAGCTAAACAGCCCTACAGGTTTGTAGACTACATCAGAAAAATAGTCACTGGTGGCTACGCTTCAGAAGTGAAGAACACGTGATTGATATGGATGCTCCTAGCAGTGCTTTAGCCTGGAGTGCCCCTTCTGCTCTGATCATAACCCTAGAATGATTAAATGGCTCATGATCACCTGATGGAAACATCAGTCACTTCTCATGGCCCAAAGCCCATGACTGCAGGGCGAAAATGAATTTCAACTCTGGCAGTAACAAATCTTTTACTTCTAAAACTTCCATATTGAGCTTTCCATGAAGAAAACCTTGGATGTGTAAGTGTGTGATTTTTCTTTCCATTTGTGGCACTATACTTTTTGCTTCCCTAATTTCTTTGCAATTTTTTTTTTACTGGAAATAACAAAATAATGCAATCACAGCCTAACAAAATGTGTTAAGTGGAGGCTGGTGAGATGGCTCAGCAGATTAGGACACCTATAGACAAACCTGATGACTGACGTTGGATCCCTGGGACCTGCTCACATGGCAGAAGGAGAGAGGTGGTTCTAACAAGTTGTCTTCTGATCTCCATATGCATACACACAAATATTCAAAATTAATACATAAAAATGTATTTAAAAAGTTAATTTCATTAGGATGATATATTGAAGATGGAAAAATAGTTATATATCTTAAATTTTAAGTATTTAAACACAAAGGGGGGACTGTTTATGATTTAAAAATGATAATGACCAAAGGTCTAAGGATTCTGAATTCAGTTCTGTGTTCTTAAGGTCCACAATATAAAAATACAACTAAGATGACCAATCATCTTAGAAGTAGTGGCAATGGGAGACTCAGTAGCAAGAGGAAAATGCCAGTGTAAGGTACTTGTAGGTACCTCAAATATACTTATATATATGTATACACACACACACACACACACACACACACAGAGTTAGTTCTTCTTATGACCCTATTATGCAGTTTAGAAACTTGAGACTTAGAAAAATGTAAGTAACTTGGAAACAAATACTCACTGGTAGCACAGAACACTGTAGATCCCATCCTCCTGACATATTACTGATTATCATTAAACCAAGAGGAAAGGTAAAATCAAGTTTCATTCTTTGGCTTGAATATTAGGAGGTCAGGAATTCTGTGAAGCTAAGTAGGATTCCCATGACCTTTTAGAAAGATAATTATTGGAACTTCCTGATCATCTAAAACTTTAATAAAGCATTCTTAGGAACTGTGAACTTGGCTGTCAACTTGACTTCATCTGGAGTTAACCAAAAGCTAATCAGCTGGGCACACCTGGGAGGGGTTTTTCTTGGTTGGATTATTTGAAGGGGAATCCACTCTTATCTGGATCATTTGAGGTCGGAAGACTCATTCAAATTCTGGATAAGCAAGCAGAAGGCAGAAGCTTCTGTCTTCCCTCTCAAGGGCAAATTCATCTCTCCTGTTCCTTTGGAGAACGCTGACTAAGACGGACATTTTATAAAGTCTTTGGCTCCTGTGGATTTCAGAGTGCTCTGTCATGCACCCCGTTCCACTAAAGAGGTACAGTATTTCCAGCATGGTTAACTGTGAGGTGTCTAACAGCCCAGTCAGTGTCTAGGCCAATAAATAAACCTAAAGTTTATGTCCCTGACTGCTAAAGCCAGCTGTGCTCTTGGACTTGGGTGTACTGGTAGCTGCACATTTCCCTTCTCAGGCCTAATCATGGCTCTCCGGCATAGCTCTTGCTGCTGCCCTGACTTCATTGGCCACTTGGCCCTTATTCTTCACCAAATTTTAACTCTGGTAACTCAGGTTTCCTGCTTCAAGTGCTTTAAATCTTAACAAAGTGAAACGGATGTGGGGAAGGGGAATATACTCAGGGGGTAAAAGAACTAATTCATGTCTGTCAGGGCCAAAGAAAGCTCCAATTCCCCAAACTTCGGAAGGCACTCCTGATATCCAGAAATGAGCTTAACCTGGAGGCTGGATAAAAGCCAGCATTCCTTAGGAACTGGTTCCCCTCTACCAAAAGGAATCACGTCCCTTATCACCAGCAAAAGGGACTATGGATCTCCAATTAACACATACCTCTGGCCCCTGGCAGCATAACCAAGGTCCATGTTAGCCTCCAGACTCCCCCAGTCCCTGCTCTCATCTCAAGGCTCCTGTGCCAGGCTCCTTCCCTCCCCTTCTCACAACCTGGCTGTTGGCACTGTTCTAGGCCCCTGCTTTCTGATTCTCTACCTCCAGCTCTTTTCCCCTCTCTTGCAGATAGCACTTGCCATGTATAGTCTGCTGACCGTGTTCGGTCTATTTCTTTCTCTCTCTGCTTGAACTCCTCCAGATGCCTCTGAATATTCTCTCTCGTAGGCTTCCCATACCATGGAGCAGTCATGCCATTCATGCATACAACATCAAGGGATGAAAATCAACCTTGAGAAGAGAGAACTCACGAACCGCCTTCACATGTTATATACAGTAGTGGAGCTGCTAATGGGGTTTCCAGCTTCAGATCCGGCTCCAAGAGAGAGGAAGTGCTATGACAACTATGGGGAGTCCCGTCTTGGACAAAGACTAATGGCAAAGCTGGGAAGTCCCTCAGGATATTGTCTGTGCTGTTAGTCACCCATGTAACCAGGGAAGGATATGGAAACATGACTCCGGGCAGCGCCTTTTCCCAAGGGAAAAGAGGAAGGAAGCAGGGACATCCTCAGTGGTGATGTTTCCCAGCACGCTGCTCTGCAAGGAGCACCAAGGGAACCCCCCAACTGTTCATCTCAGTTCAGGACTCCTCTCCTGGGCTGTTTCTACACTAAGACTCGCTCTTCATATTCCTGGAAGATTGGGAGATGTAAAGATGTGCAGCGGCTGCATGCCCTGACTTAAAGATCCCCCCAAAAGGAAGCATTTAACAAACACAAAACACAATAAATAGCCTGGCCCGGGAACCGAGAGCTGTGGCTTCAGCTCAACTCCTTCCCTTGCTTCAGCACAGCTGCTGGAGATTCATTTGGCATGGGCATGGGAATGGCTAAGCAGGTTATCGAAAGGAAGCCACAAAGCAAACCTTCTAAAGATGGTACTCAAGCATCTCAGGGCAAACTAAGATGTTTGACGCAGATACTGGAGGAAGGGAAGAAGGGAAATAAAAGGGGAGAGAGGAGAGAACAGGGAGGGCTAAGGAGGAAGGGAGAGGAAGGAAGGGTGACTAGCCTGGATTCCTTAGTAAAACAGTAAATATTTAAAGAAGGCTGCTTCCCTTTGTTTCCCTGAAGCTCCAGCCATCTGTTATTCCTGTTTCCCTTTGGCTCCTTTTGAGAAATGAATGTTTTCAAAGCAAACATATCATGGGCTACATGGCAACAAAAACCATAAGACAAATTATGGATGCTGTAGTAGGCGCCTGCTCTGTTGCACCCTAGATGCTGTGGGCAGATAATGTGAACAAGCTCTGCTGCCTCCGAGGGAGGCTCAGAGATGGGGTCGTTTCAGTTCAGATCAGACACTCAGCTCTCTTTCCTTTAGATAGGCACCAAAAGCTTCAGAACAAAACCAAAACAAACCAGTTAGGGCTTGCTTGCCTCCTGCAGCCCCTGCTCTTGTTTGCCTTAACTAGGCTCCCTGCAAATAGGAGGCAGGGTGGGCCTGCACTCTGCTTGCCTCTTATCTGTGCTGGTTCTCACAAGGCAGACATTCCATTGTGCTGAGCATAGAGGCTGCTGGAAACCGAGGCCAGCCTCCAGGGGCCCTGGGTGCCCCTCAGCCGCCTTCCCTCCTCCCTCTCCCATCCTTTCTCTCCCCTCCTGCCTCTCCACCTCCTCCCTCTCTTACATTGAGCCCAGTCATTTTCTCTCAGGTCCATAAGAACTTGCAGACCCACAGCCTCTAACTCTCAGAAGAGAAATTCTAATGAAGCAATTAAACTGGCAGCTGGAGGTCACTTTAACACTTACCCTTCTGGAAGGACAGTGTGATGGAGCCACTTTCCCTCCTGAACACACAGAGCCACCCCCAGTCAGCAGGTCCCACTATTGCCTAACCTGAACCGCTCCTGGTGTATCATTCCCCCAAACCAGAGCAGAGTTAAAGCTAGGCTGGAAACTGGGCAATAGAAAACAAAAAGAAGTTACCAAATTTGTTGAAACCCATCTCCTGGTACCTACCTTGCAGGTCAGCTCTGTGTGGTACCCTCAACATTTTAATAGAAGCTTTTAAATAAAATGGTTCCCCTCCATTTTCATTACAGTGGGATGAAATTCTAGAAAATCCATCTGAGCCATGTTTTCTAAGCTCTCCGGCAGCTCAGAATAATGAGGTTCTACATCAGTAATAGTGCCAGGAGCGAAGGACTGCTGCACAATCCCACAGGTGTCCTCTGCAAATCTTAAAAGGCACTGATCCCAGCAGGAGGACAGATGGCAAGGACTCAATCACTCACTCATTATTCACCATGGGTCTAGCAGGGATTCAGGCATCACGTTGCTTGCCTTTGGGTGCAGCCCGCTGTGGGTTATGAGATTGACCGTGTTTATCACTTTGTTACCTTAGTGAGTGGTACATCCAGTGATAAACACCTGACACCCCCTTGCTTTATGTTTTTTCTTAAGTAAATATGCCTTTCTATTTATTCTGCTTGTAAATTTAGGTTATTTTTATTAAGTTAATTCTTTACTTGATTTCAGAAGCCTGAGACACTAGCCCTCCAAATACCACTGCTATTCTCTGTTCCTCCTTGGATTCTTGTCTACGCACCTCTAACGTGTCTAGATTCTTCTTCTGTATTTTAGTATTTCCTTCGCCCATGCCTTCTTCATGTTCATTATTCTGACTTATCTTTCAGTTCATTGTTTCTTGATTCATCTTACTCTAATTTACCTAAATATCCTTATTCAGGAGTGTCACTTTAGATGATACTGTTTTTGTGTGTGTGTGTGTGTGTGTGTGTATGTTTTGTCTATTGTTTTTTATTAAAAAATTCAGTTCCCTCTTTTTAATGGTTGTAATGTGACTTTCATAGTTTGCAGTTCTTTACTGAAATATTTTAGCTTAATTTTTATCTTCAGGAGCTTAGTAATCATGTGTCTAGTGACCTCAACATTGGGCAGGGAAGCAAGTTTGTTTCTATTGCCTGCCTTTCTGCTGTGTCTCATTTATGTAACAGCATCTCGTCAAGTACATGCCTTTATCAGGCTGCTAGCTACTGCACATGCAAACATACAGGGGATCTATGATGATTCTCTCTCCCCTTAAAGGAAACTTTAGATTGCTTCTCCCAGTGTCCATATGTGAACATATAATCAACACAAGATTTGCTTTCCCTTATCTTGAAATTAATGGGAACCATTCAGATGCCTTGAAGATGGGAAGCAGTCATTGCAGAGGCTATTGTACCTTTATTTTACTTAGGATATAATTTTTCTTCCAGGGCCTCTACCTAGCTGGGCTTTGAGCTCACTGTCATCTTTGCTCCCAAAGCCCCAGAAGTACTGCTGACCTTTTCTGAATGGTCAAAACCGTTATGGGCAAAGACTATTCCAAATACTGTGTTCATATTTCACGTATTAAATGAGACATTGCTACATTTAGAAAGCTGTTTTAAATGTCTTCATTTTAAATACTCTTTTTCAAGAGAGTTGGTCTGAGTTGGCATTAAGGAGAATGGATGTTTGGTACATACGACCTTTCCCACTTGGACCCTGAAAGCTTATTCAGGGGGTATGCATACAGTCATGAGTCAAATAAACTTGTTTTAACGATCCAAACTTGTAAAATAATACTTAAAATGCACACCATCAGACTTGATTATTTTGAAACATGGAAAAGCTTTTGAATTTTCTTGAGTCAAATTCAAAAGAAGCTAGCCAGTTGGAGTGTGTGTAAGGAATTTACAGGAAGCTAAAATAGGAAGATCCACTAACCAAGAAAGCGTGGTTTATATTAGAATGAAATGCCTATAAACAAGTAGAACATGGAAAAATTTTTGCTGGAAAAACCAAAATCATTTTAATTGCAAAGACAAAGAAAACTTCAGTCATTCTTATATTAAGTACAAAGCATTCATTTCAAGTCAGGAAGCTTTAGGTGTTGGTAACTGTAACAACTCCCTATCATCAAACCCACCAACAGTTGCATCTCTTTCTGTATCCTAATCTCCCAGTCTGTTTGGTCCTATCAGATTACTGATTTGTTCAAGCAGCAAAATGAAAAATTCTGATGACCAGAAAAGTTGAACTTTCCAGGAACCATGGAAGCTTAATGATAACCCATCTAAAGCAGTGATGACGAATCTTCCCACTGGGCTTTCCTGGTCTAGTTTGTGGTGAGCCATGTCTATAAGAGGGCTTTGTAGAAATTACCCTTCACACACACACACACACACACACACACACACACACACAGACACACACAGTCCCTTCTTCCTTTCCATGGATAATGACTGAGACAGGTTATTGAAGCTATTTCTTGATATGAAGCAATAAACTAAAAATGCTAGAGCAGGGATGGAGCTGCTGACCAAACCTCTATATCAACTACCCCCAATCAGATTTTAAGAAAAACAAACAAACAAACAGAAATATAATGTGCGTATGTTTAAAGCTGCTAGGAATTGGCTCACCTATGGCCCGACCCTGAAAACACCCATAACAAATAAGTACACTTTCAAAATTTGCTCACATTGCAAAAGGTAACAATGTTTGCCACTTACCATAATACATGAATCTGTGGCTTCAAGGTCGAAGTCAGTGATGTTCAGAAGAACACGGTGATGTTTTCCAACTTGGATGATCCAAGAGCACTGAGTGTTAGCTCTGTAGCTACTGGGGTAATTTGGAGAGTGAATCTCTCCTCTAGGAGCCTGGAAAATCCCACCACAACCTGCAAGTAGGAAACTCAATTCAGCCATGAGAGGACTCCTTGTTATAAAAACTGGAAGTTATCTGGTTCTCAGCACAGATAATCAGTATCCTACCTGGTTAGACTACTGCATCGGTTCTATGCTAAAACTTTAAAGAACCAAATATCCACATTAATTCATTCATTTCAAATTAGATAAGGGAACATGGATAATATCAGTAAAATACTTTAAATACTATAAATACTGATGTCAAAAGTCAGTTAAAATTATAATGTGGACTGAGGGTATAATTCAGTTGGTAGACTGTTTGCCTATAACATGCACAAGAACCTGGGTTCAAATTCTAGCACAGCATAAACTGTGCATAGCCATGAATCCTGCAATCCCAGTATTCCAGAAGTGGAGACAGGGAGCTCAGAAGTTCAAATTTATCTGTTACTATATCGAAAGTTTGAAGTCAGCATGGTCTAAATATGGTCATGTCTCAAAAAAATAACAGCAAAAATAAATAAGATGAATTCATGCTTTCACTGCCCATAAGTGTCCCTTTGCTGTTTCCTAAAACAATACATACTCTATGAATCATCCCTGCCTTTGAAATGTTAGCTGGTCCAGTGACTATAACATTGCAAATTACTTAATGTCTGCTTTTAAAATTGTTAATAGTCCAGATAGAGCGCATGACTTTAGTTGTGTTTAATTCTTATAATGTTATCAAATATCTGTTACTGAAAAGTCTATCAGTATACGCCATTGTTCCTTGAATTTATGATAATACAAACAACTGATAGAAAATTTCACCACTGTTTTCTGGCAGTGGCACTAATCTTAATGTTCTACCTATAAATTGATAGGCAATTTACTCTAAGAGAGAATTCATATAGCTCCATACTACCTTGGTGGTAAGGAAGTGGCTTAATGTGGGCTCTCGTCATATGTCTGCACTATCATACAGCAACAGTACCTTGGGCAAGCCCCTGGGCTCTCTGAACTTCCTTTTCCATCCCTGCTTGTAAGATGAGGATACGCAATAGACTTCCCTCACAGTGTAAGTTGTAAAGATGAAAAGAGATAGACCTCGTTAGCTAGAAAATTGCCTGGGATGTAGTAACCATGCTATGAACACCACTAACCTCAGCAATCATGTGAATGTCTGGTTAAAAAAAAAATTGATATAATGTGTAACTTAAAAAATTTGAACAAACAACTTCTTTTGACAACCTAAGATCTTGGGCAGAAAATCCCTATTGCAACACTTACTTTTGGATTGACAAATCTAACGCTTACTTCTTTTGACCTTTGCTACGAATTCAGTTTACGCTATGGCACGATGTAAATGAACACTTACTGATGTTGAGATTTGGCCTGGGGAATAAGAACTAGTCATGTGTGCAGCAAGCAAGTCTCTTCAGCCACCATGATTCTACTTCCACGTGAACTGGCCTATTTGTATCCTCAGAGAGGCAAACCCCATTGAGACTTCTAAGGAAGGCCATATGCCGAAGCAACACTAACTACTCGAGGAGTTACAAAGTCATCAGGGTGTAACTCATGCCTTCTTCCAATAAATGTAAAATTCAGCTAGGCTTCAGCTCCAAGACCTGCAGGATATCTCCATATATATTCACTTACCTCCAGGGACTGCTTGCCATGAAGCATTGAAACCTCTCCCATTTACACTGTTGTCAGTCTTAAATCGGATTGCTAGTTCATTTCCAGTACTGGAGACCTGCATGGGATTCGCTGATGGTGTTCGCGAACACAACTGAGCTATTCTTGGAGAGTGGAAGTCGGAGCCTGCATAGATCTATCAAGGGGCAGAAAAGGACTTTACTTAAAAGACACATTTAGGCAATTCACTCCTTCTTGATTTTTTTTGCAACCAGTTCTTAGACTCTATTATGATTAGAGACTGTACTCAGTCTCCCTGGGTGAGATGAACTATAAATTTGAACTGAATATTTATGTGCCTTTGAAAAAATTTTCAAAAAAATTGTACTCAGTCTCCCTGGGTGAGATGAACTATAAATTTGAACTGAATATTTATGTGCCTTTTGAAAAAAATTTCAATAACCCATAAAATATTTATTCGCTTCATCAGATGGAATAGTGAAGTTAGAACACAGAGATTATTCCAGAATCCCCCTACCTTTTGTTTCCTTCTTTTTGACATATCTGAGGGCTGCCGCTTTCTCTGACAGAGACATTGTATGCAATACAGTATAAAGACAGGTTTTCCAAATCTTTTACATCTCAGGAGAAAGATGTTCTTACCTATGAACACTGAGTTCATGGAAGGCTTTTGATTTTCTAGTTACATTTTTAGGAAATTTCATCTACTCTGAAAATGGAATGTTTTGTAAGATTTGGAATCAAACATAAGAGGATTGCTTCTTCAGAGGGAGTTGAAATGCAACCTGCAGAAGTGTATTCTGGGCATTGCAGGAGTGGTAGGCATCCTCCCGTGCCTGCTCTGAAGACTGTGGCCAGGATTTCCCACAGCCCATGTAGAAACCCTTTAGGTCTCGCCCACATGACTGCAGCCCTCTCAGGCAACTCCAAGTTTGCCTGACTATTATGTCTGACTGGAATCCCTCAGTTCAGTGGCACATTCTGCCAGAAAGAGCTTTGTTCCCCCTGCCCTACCTCCCAGAGAACTCACCTGCTGGACACGGCTTATTTAAAGTGTTCATGGGATGGGGGTGAGGGAACGAAATGACTTAGAGAAGACCCTACTCCCATCTTCAAGGTCTTCTCGGAGTTGCTTTGCAGAAGACAGACTACTTCGGGGGACAGTTTTCAAGAAGTCTATTGATGTCTAAGTCCTGCACAGCATCCAGGGCCAAAATCAGGAAGGCATCTCTGGGCAGCAACCTCTCTCATCACTCTAGGCCTGGCCTCTTTCCTTCTGTTCCTCCATAATGCCCTCCCTTCCCTGCTCACCCACGAGCCCTCAGCTGACTGCTAGGAAATTCACTCAAGAGTTCCCTGGGGAGAGAGCGAGAACAAGAAACCTACTTTGGGGGAGAAGTATATGACTTGAATCTATAATGATTTCTTTGTGTGATTATATCT
>LOEQ01002947.1:93294-119256 GCA_001685075.1 Bramus lutescens | reverse complement strand
GGCCAGAGCCGCAGGTGGCAGCGGCACACACGTGGTACAGTACACTGGGCCCATCTTCCCACTGACTTCCAAATGCAGAGTGTTTCCTCGAAGGGGGATTTCTTGCTCCCCTCAGACCAGAGGTAGAAGTATGGGCTGCTAAAGAGCCCAAGCACAGTCTTTATCTACAGGCACCTGAGACAGGGACCAGTGAATCAGCCTCCTGGGCATCCCTAAAAGTGGCCAAAGCCAACCAGCCCACTGCGACTCTTTTCCTTCATAGTCTCTCCTTTCCCAGTTTTATGCTTACATTGTTCCCCAAATGCTGCTGTCTGTCCTTACCTCCTAGTGAAGCGGCCCCAGCCAAGGCCCCCAGGCACTACTAGGATAGAAACCCAACTGGCATATTAATCCCATATGTCTGCTGACATTATCCATAGAGAGGAGATACTTATTAGAATGTCTAAGAATAGAACAGGGCTAGCCCCTGGAAAGAATGTGTGCCAGCTCCAGCTTTACCCTAGATTTGGTAATACAGTGAGAAACAATCTGACTTCCTACCTCCAGGGTGTCAAAGTTGCAGCTTGTGTGATGTTCCACATCAAAATCATGGATGGTGAGCTGGATACTACTCCCTGGGGCTCCACGGATGTTCCAGATACACTCCTTGTTGTGGGGATAGTTGAATGGGTACCCAGGGCTGCTGAAGGAGCCTGCGACTCCATACATCTCCCCACCACAGCCTGTTGGACACAAAAAAACCTCAGTTAATGCTAACTGGCAACAGTGGCCAGGACATATTTAAGCCTTCTTCTAACTAAAGGTGACAGAAGACGTGCAATGCCTCGTATAGGAGAAAAGTAACAATAAAGTTTAATTTTCCCGCCATAAAGCAGCAAGAAGTGCATGGGTGTAGTTTAGCGGTAGAACACATGCTTGGGATGTACACTGCCCTGGCTCCCCGGCAGCAAGGGTGAGAGACGGAAAGTCATAGTTATGAAAGTTATTCTTTTAAGATAAATGCTTATTACTTAATTTCCATAATAATGTTGAGTTCTTATTCCTACCACATCTAGATTTCCTTCATTAGCTTTAGGTGAAAAGACCTAGGAGGAAGACAGTGGATTTTAGGAGCGGGGGTCCTGAGTCTATTGCAGAATTTCAAATCTACAAAGGACCTGCTTCTAGCCAGGCCTGGTGGTGCCTGTCTGCAGTCCCAGCAGGGGACATGGTGACAGGATCAGGAGGGCAGGGTTAACCTCAGCTCCATAGCAAGTTTAAGCCCAGCCTGTAACATGAGATTGACTCAAGAAGAAGGGAAGGAAGGAAGGAAGGAAGTAGGGAGGGAGGGAGGGAGNGAGGAAGGGAGGGAGCCCTGATTCTGGCTCAAAGTTCCCAAAGTGCTAGCTAGCACCTCTTCGCACATTCTGCTGCTACTTCCACTGAAACTTTTGCTTCAGACTTTAGATTTGTAGCTCGAGGCAATACCTTTCTTATGTCTTACAATGTTTCTCCTTTTATTTTTGGGGTGGGGGAGATCCCATTTAAAAAAATATTTAAAACTAAACATAATGATATTATTTTTAGATTGTGGAGAATGGTCTTAAAAAACAGTGTCATCATAGATTATCAAATATTTTCCTGCTGTAAAAATACACTAAAAATATTCCTGAAGCTAAAACCAGCATAGCCTGTACAATTCTTCAGTACCATCTGCTCAACTCTAGGGGGCGCCGTTCACAGTCTATTTCCTCTAGAAGTTGGCACTTCCTGAGCTTGGACACCACTGGGGCCTGTGCTATGTTCAAACATAGAGCTTTTGCCCAAATTACAAGAGAGTGATGCCATTCTGTTTACACACTGGGGCTCTTAATAACCTTTTTATCAAATAAATAATCCAATGAGAAGGCCCTTTAAGAGAAGGAGCTGGGAGCTCAGCTAGCGCATCTCTGTATTTTTACTTAGGTTCTATCCATCAGCCAATCAAATCCATTATTTTAAAATCACAGTTGACTCATCTGGCCTCTGCATCACATTTTCCTACTGTTTCCACTGTTTTAGATTTCCATGTAAATTCCATGTACATAACAGGATACTAACACCCTGCCCCATCCTGCACACTGGGATGATGATATCAGACTCTTGACTCCAGTGTGACTTTGGAAGCTGCAGCTACAGCCCTGTTGATCCATGGTACCCTCTCCTACAATTCAAGACCTATGATAAGCAAGATTGCTTAATAATACGAGTAAAATATTATTTTTAAGTGTATCATTTTATGCTCCCATCAATAGTGAGTGAGGGTGTGTGTGTCTTTGGATAACAAAATTCTAATACTGTCAGTTTTATCCTATCAGGAAAACATGTGGTTATGGAAAAGAGAGGGACTGCAGATGCTGGAAAATTCTGTCAAATTCTGTGTTTTCTTCATGTTCTCATTACTTCTAATAAATTTGACTTCAAAGTTCATGTCAAATACAAATTAAAATGTGAAATTTAGTAGTATTTATGATTGAAGCCATAAATGTCTAGAAAATAAAGTCAATTCTGATAATTATATTAGAATTGTGACTATGTCTTTGTTGCTCTAAATTGAAAAAAAAAGCAAAATCATTTTCAAGTTTTCTTCTTTCACTTGTTGTTCACGTATTAAGGCATTTATCAGTGGGTATTTGCCTGAGGGCAAGCATTGCTGCAGAAACCAGGCACATTTAACGTCTCTTAAAAAACAAATTTATGCACATATATTTTTAGGACTATATACCATTAAACTATTATTGTTTTTTCTTCCATTTGCCAAGATTAATTTCAATTTTTTTATTTAAAAAACAAACGAGTTGTTTTTTATACTATATTGATTAGCTTTTCAAAGCAGCACCGGAGTCAAGGATCTGATCTCATCATCTCAGTGCTCAGGGATGGGTCATGGTCAGGGTATTAATACTCTGTTATGCACAAAGGAATTTATCAGGAAACCTGAAACAATTGAAAGACACAGTGGGAAAATGTGATCTAAGCCGAAGCTTAGATGAGTCAACTATGATTTTAAAGCAATGGATTTGATTGGCTGATGGACGGAACATAGTAACCATGCAGAGATGCGCTAGCTGAGCTCCCAGCTCCTCTCGAAGGACTTCCTCGCTGGGTTATTTATTTAATAAAATGGTTATCAGGATTCCTAGCACATAAGCAGAATGGCTTCCAGGCCCCAGTGCTGCCCAAGCTCAGAAGTGCCCGTTTCCAGAGTAAGGAGACTGGGAATGGGCCCTCTAGAGTTTTTTATGCTCTTTTGGTTTTGTGTTTTATTTTTTATTATTTGGAAATATGGTCTCATTATGTACCTTTTGTTTGCCTGGAACTCACCATGTAGACCAGGCTGGTCTCATAAAGATCTGTCTGCCTCTCTGAGTGCTGGGATCAAAGGTGTGCCCCACTACATCCGGCCCTTAAATGGTCTTAATACCAACAAGAGTGAATGAATTATCATGCCATAGTCTGTTAGACTGGTGACTTTGGGTATGAGACTCAAAGGCACAGGAAGGGATTAGAAAGGGAATGATGAAAATGAGACAATTCATGACAACCAGTGGTTACCTGGCAATAACTTAAGAGGTGACTCCAGACTAACAATGCCCTTTGTGTGGCTATGCTGAGTTTGTGGTTGAATGAATATCAAAATACAAAGAAAAATAGGGAGGTTTTAATAACTAGACATTCTTGATGAAAATAGATGAAAGTTGACTTAAAAAAGGATTTCAGAGATCTACAAGGAGAATATGACAAAATGAGAAAAATCTCAATCAATGGGAGAACAAGAGCATGATAAATAAAAACTCTCCAGAGTTTGAAATTTAGAAGAACAGTGATGTGGCTCCTTGCACCCAGTTTGTCAAAGGTTTTCACAGAGACAACAATATTTGTAACTTTAATTAGCAAGTTAGATCAAACACTTTCAGACACAGAGGAGTACATGGGCTCAAGGTGGGCTGTAACATTAGACAAAGTGGCCTTCAATTCTGACTGTGAAACGTCATGGATAAGTAATTTATTATCCCTAATCTTCAGATCAACTGCACGAATATTATTCTCTAACTCACAGAGTTGCTATGTAGGTTAATAAAGGAGTCAAAATAAGGCTTTTGGAAAAGTGTCTTGAATAGGACAACTGCTCTGCTTTCATATTGGCTCACAGCAAGAGTTGACTAGACATGGGAAGACAGTATATAAAGCTTGGGGCTAGGATAGAATTATTGGCTAAAAATTTCACTATCGATAGAGAAAAGATACAAAATCCATTACTCATTAAGTTGTATGCTTTTTAAAAACTGTTCGTGTGTATACGGTAGTGCAGTTTTCCAAAGGCTTTTAGTAACCTCATTATCTTGTTTGACATTCCTAACAACAACACGGGGTAGGCAAGGATGGTATGCAAGGCTCATTTTAGAGGTGATCTCTGAGTCCAGGTCACTTAGGGAATTCCTCAAGGGAAAATTCTCAGCTACCTCTCCCAGCTCTAGTTCTGTGCTGTCCATTAAGCCCATTGGCCACGTCAGCCTGACAGCGCTGCAGAGCTGTGATGACTGCGCTGGACACTGCCCTCATGGCTGCTCTGGCCACTGACTAAACAAAGGATTTCCATAGCAATCTGGATAAAAGAAGTGGAGTAACATCTGTTCGTCGACTCTGAGACGAATCTGACGCTGTCTGGTGTGTCAATGTCACAGACAGCAGCTGGACTGGACTGCAGCAGCACTGGGAAGCGGCCCACATGCTTTTCCAGGTTTAAGCGGATGAGCTTAGAAAACCTTTACCAGTGACTGATAATCTACTTGATTTTACTTTCCACCAAATCCTGCCATTGGCTGAAAGGAAGCGTTTACCTTATCAGCAGGAAACACACTGCTCTACAGTTCTCTGAACAAGGGAGAGCTGAAAGCTGTTGCTGCATCTATTTATTTTGATAGATTATTATTTTTTTCCCACAGAATAACTCACCCAATACTATTTTGTTTTGTCTAAAGCAAGCTATGAATTTTTAAATTGCCACACAAAATTACAGTCAGGGTCTCCTAGGTGTATTCTATCTTTAAACCAATTACGCTCAGAAGCCCAGAGCTTCAGTTCATCCTCTTGTGCCCCAGAATCATTTAAATTGCCATCGCCTCACATCTGGTGTTTTCCTAACACTATAACCCAGAAGACAAATTGTCAGGAGCGTGCCGGTACAGAACAAATACGTCCAGAACCCACGAATGCTGGAGGAAAAGGAACTGCGGAGCCGGCTTGCAGGGTACCCCCAAACTCTATTCTCTACTTCCCGAGGGTCACACCTGAGAAACCAGCAGTTGGTGGTACCAAGCCCAAGAACCAGAGGATAGTAAAAACAACAACTACAGTAAAAACAAATGCTAAACACAAAAATTGAGATGGCTCTCATACTCAACAGTATATTGATTTATAACTTAATAGTCTAAAATGCAAACTTTTGTTCTGTAATACCCTGAAATGGGCTCATCGACCAGGTCAATTTACTCCCATTATACAAAAGGCCTCTTTGCGCCTCTAATGTACTTGGCTGTCTCACCTCTGGTTTGTTTGATTGAAGCTGATTTTATTTGAAACACACAAGCACAAAAGCTTGGAAAGGCAAAGCATCAGCAGAAGAGCCTTATTTAGTCTCTGTCTGGAATTTAAAAATGCATGGCTATGTCTGGTACAACAGAAACAATATTAAGAGAGTTCTGTGAGGAACAGAGCTTTTAGTTAGCTTTAAAAGCAAGCAAGTTTAGCAACAGCCAGAAAGGACGAGAGAGAAGGAAAAGCTGGAGAGGACTGGAGAAGACAAGGGAGTGGAGTTGCTCTCTGGGCCAGGAGGTTCAATGGGAATCAGCAGTGAGAAGCTGGGAATTTAGGGAATTTAGGGAAGGTCCAAACCGTGACAAGGTAAACTATTTCCTGGTTCTCTTGTTTTACTTCATTCCATAATCATTCTAGCTTGCGCTGTCATTCACACAAGTAAATGTTAACCACAACTATTCCCTAGAAATTAATCTGCAAATTCTGAAGTTCAGGTCAATCCTGACAGATTTGGGAGACTGGCTTTGCCTGTGACATCAAAGACAAGAAATGTGAGATTTTCCTAAGGACAAGGAGGGAACAAGAAGACAGACAAGGAAACAGACGAAGTCCCAGAAGAGAACATCCTGGAGTAAATAGAGTCATTTCCCTATTTCCAGGATTCTTGTCCACCAGGAACCCGAGCAAGTGACAGGCAGGTCTTTGCAACGTTATTACAATTAAGAAGGGGTTATGGGACGAGGGTGGGGCTGAAATCTAACATGAGTGATGGCTTTATGAGAAGAAAGACAGTGAACCCAGCACTGAGAGGAGGCACCCATATAAAGGTAGAGGCAGAAGTTGAGGTCATAGCTGCTCTAAGTCACAAAAACCAAGAATTTCCAGCCCACAACAAAAGTTTGGAAAGGAAGGAGCATTTTTCCCTAGGGTACCTTTGGGTGGGATGGCCTTGCCAATACTTTGAATTTAGATCTTGCCTTCTAGAGTAAAGTAATAAATTCCTGTTGTCTTAAGTCACCTACCCTGGGTACTTTATTACAATGGCTTTATGAAGTTAATACATTTCATTCTTTTGCTCATAAATGAGACTACCAAACTGTTAGGCAGACATGAGGCAGAGTGGGTGTCACATGGGAAGAAGGGTGATGTGTGAGTTCTCTTCCCTCATCTTATACTGATCACTTCCTATTTATCTCCTCAGATACTAAATGATGCTTAGACAAGGATGAGGTCAGAAATAGAAAAGACTGAGGAAACCAGCAACAGACACTGGGCCCAGCACCACATCAGGGGGAAACAAGAAGTTAAAAAAAATGATTTAAAAAAATCTAAAAAGTCATTTAGGGTTAGAAAATTTCATCTTCCACGGGAACCTCACTCCTACCTCATATTTTGTAATAATGTATTTTGACTGGTTTATATATAATCTATTTCTGTATCTATAATCTATAACATATATAATATATACTTGGAGTGACTTTATACATTTTAATACTATAGACCAAAAACCAAAACAAACAAATCCATATCATGAAGAATATGAGCTGGACAAAAAAATACCAGAAGTTCAAAATCAAGGCTGCCTATAGCTATAAAATGACAGGACCTGTTACACAATGCTTGGGTATGCAAGATTAAGCCAACAACAACCTCTAATTAGGATGTCCTGGATCAGAATATTGAAGTTCTTCATCTTAGTACATCAGCAAAAGAAATAAATCCAGACTGGTCATACTCTATATAAACTTTAATTTCCTGCACATAAAGGATAAACATCTTTCATTTGAATCCAGAGAGATATATCCAGTTTCATCAGCTTTTTGCTGTGATGCACTGCACCCTTTTTCCTTCCAATCTACTTATTTCTATTTTGATTTTCTATTTAGATTAGAAATCTTTTCCCAGTAGAAACTCTCTGCTTACAGTTCTCTAGGATAAATCAATCCATTAGTTATCCTCATTGTATCTATCATCTCGCAGCTATCTTCTCTCTGACTCTCAGAGAGTTTTGAAATTATTTAAAAATTCTAAACAAAGTGCAGCATGACATAGCTGCAAAAAAAAACCCCGAAATCAATGAAATGGAATAAATGTCTTCTAAAATAAGTCATACATCAGGCTAGTAACAGCTAATCCTAGGAACAAGCAAAGATGGAGGAATCATGCCTCATGCACTTGCAAGTCCAATGTTCACACTTCCATTTTACAATATTCAAAAGTGTCAATTCTTCAATATCATTACGTTAGACAACTTTTTCTAGGCAGAAGTTCAGGGAGCCTCCAGGGCTCCACATCCTCCCTTTTCTGTAATTCTGCCTTTCACTTTGCCCTCAGTTCCCAAGCTTTGCTCCACAGGGAGGTTGTGCACGCCAGGAAATGCACAAAACCAGGCAGCGCCACGTGGGCTTAGTCAAGTCAAGGAGAGGCCACTGCCTGACAGTGAACTGAAGTTCAGCGCGGCTGTACCCTAAGAGGGAAACTTGGAAACGGACATACAGAAGGGGAAAGGCTGTGAAAGATGGCAGCAGAGATTGTGGTCACAGGAAAGGGTGAGTCCAACATTCTTTTCTGTTAGTCTTATATCCAGGACTGTAGCCAGTCAGCCAGCCAACCTAGTCCCCTCCCTAATGGGGAGGAAAACGACTAAGTCAGCAAAATCCTCCCACACTCCCCACTCTATGCTGACCCAGTCCAGTCCCTTCTTGTCGCTCTCACTGCAACCTGACTCCTCTTTGTAGCTTTTTCTGCAACTAACCCTGATCAACAGGCTGGCTAATCTTCCTGTGTTTCCTTCCAGATCAATCAGCTCCATCAATCCTGTGTGGTGACTCCAACAGAACATTAAGGGAATGAATCAGGACAGGACTGAAGCAGAGCTCAGTGGTAGGGCACATGCTTAGCAAGAACAAGTGTGATAGATGCCCTGAAAGAAAAGACATTGTGTGGAAAGGTGGACAAACACCAGCTATTTTGGACTAGTTCTTTGCCTGACAATGTGCTAAGACCTCACCACAGGACTTAATATTTTATTGCTACTTGAACTGAAAACCAAGATGATTAGTGTAATTTTGTGGGGAGCTCTGGAAACTAGAACATACGTTGCATAGGAAAGATTCTATAAATTTCTTTTAATATGCTTATTTTTATGGAATTCACTTATAAAAATAGCTACTGCAAGCTCTGAACTTGTTTATATTTTCACAGTGAAACTTGTGGGGGAAATTGTTGACTTCAGACAGCAGGCAACTACTTAAAGCACAGACTTTGATGTCAGATGCCAAACACTTCTTTGTGCTGATCCCACAATCCTTGAACTTCTGAGGCTGAGCTACTTAATTTCTTCATGGTTCCTTTCTCCATCATTTTCCTCTACAATATGAGACAATGTTGCTTCTTGCACAGAATTATTAGAAGAAGATATGGGATAATATCTTAAAGTACCCAGGACCTTGAAATTACAATTTTTAAGAAACAACACCAAGAGTAATAGTAACTAAAATGCCAGTAAGGTTGGTGTACTAGGTAGGCATTTAATATATTTTAACTCAATTTTCATAGACCAATGTAATTTGTAATGTAATTAATAACTTAAGATAGATTTACTGGCCAGAGAAGTGGATCCACAGGTAAAGGGTTGCTGGCAACTAATATGGTGGAAAGAGAGAGCTGATTCCCATAAATTGACCTCTGTCCTCCACATGCATACTATGTGTGCACACTTACTACACACATAAATAAATGGATACTATAAATAAGTAAAATGTTTAAAAATTCCTAAATATAAACCTAAAATTACTCTTAGGTAGTTAAACCTACATTGCTTACTCTATATGATGAGAAGAACAAAGCATTAGAAACAGTGTTTTTGTATCACTAATTACAAATATACAGAATTTAAAATTCCTTACTAACTTCTACAGTACTGTTTCTGTCCTATAGCAGAGACTCTTTCTATTTGGTGAGAGGAAAATGACTAGTGACAACTTTGCTGAGCTCACAGTGGTATTTGCATCAAAGTAATTGTTAAATATGTAATAATTAAGAAATATGAATAAAAATTAATGTTCCATACTGAACATAATGACTTGCATGTGTTATTTTGGTTATTTGTGTCTATTACAGTATTTGAAGTTGAAAAGAAATAACTTGGAATCTTTTGGAAAGAATGTGCAATTGCTATCAGGGATATTTGTTGCTAGGAAACCAGAATACAAATAAAATATTGAGAAAACTCTCCCTTTGGCCCCAAATCAAGGAATATTCTAAATTGTGCAATACATGATTTTGGAAGGTCACAATTGTTTGGGGGCTATTATTTTTCTTTTTTTTCTCCATTTTATAACGGTTTGAAAGAGCAGTCATGGAAATAGAGCTCAGATGTTTTCAAACAGTAGTGATGTGGGAATTGGGATATAAGGCATTAACAGCTCTGGGTAGAGACTCAGAGCCAAGATTAGACAAAGGTCAGTGTGTGTATGTGTGTGTGCGTGCGTGTGTGTGTGTGTGTGTGTGTGCGTGCGTGCGTGCATGTGTATGTGTGTGTGTGTGTGTGTGTGTACTGCTGTTGTCAAGGAGGCAAAGTGAAAAATGCCAGGGTTTAGCTTTCCCATGCATTGTGGAAGATCCACACGTGTTTACCATTACTTCTGACCACAGAACTCACGATGAAAACCCTTGAACCAAAGGCAAAACAAGCTGCAAAACTTTTCTTTTTGAGTATATCTTTCCAAAAGCAGGGTTTTTGGTAAGAGATTTGTTTGTTGCTTGTTTTTGAGACAAGATTGCTCTAATATTGCTGATATCAAATCACGAGCTCAAGTGAGTTCATGGCTAGTCTCCTAAAAATCTGGAAATACAGAAAATCACTGCTGCCTGACTTGGTAAACAGATTTTTAAAAGTAGCGTTATTCAGTGAGAGCTTGTTTTGAAGAAAGATACAACTGAGACTTTGTCAAAATAAAAAATCAGCCATGGCAAAATGATCAAAACTCTGAGCTTTGTTCTATACTAAGGCAGTATTCATTTCTAATCTTCACTGCTAAAAATATTTTAGAGTATCACAAAGAAGTCTAAAATATCAAAGTGGGCAAAATACAAACACATTTATGTGTGTACTATGCATAAATCTGAGGAAAAATTCAGTGAGTTGCTCAACAACTATCTTTGGATGTGAACACAACCAGTGGATATTCCTTTGCCTTTTCTTAAATCTCTATCTAAGCCAAACAATTTATTTCACAGCACACAATTACCATAAAACAATGACAGGATTTCATCTTTCTCATCTTTTCCAGTCACTTGCTTGAAGAGTTGATGCACGAGCAATGTGTACCCTCATCATAATAAGGATCCTTTAAGGACAGAGGAGCACGTATGTTCTCACTTCTCTCTGTGTGATGGTATATTTGCCACAGCTTAGCAGGAAGTGGCACCATGAAAGCAATTCCATCACCACCTGAGAGGAAGGGCTCTCCCAGACGGGGTGATACACATGCCAGTTTTGCTGATTTGAATTATTGCTGACCACAATGCATAAAATCACTTTCATTGCAAGCACCATGAATAAACAAGGCTCAAGATAGACACAAAACAGTAATCATGAAATAATTTTAAAAAAGTGTCAAAACAATGTTCAAACATGAAAACCTAAATATGATGTCTGAGCTATAGCTTTGAAGGAAGTATCAGGGAAAGCGAATGTGGCTGTTCTGCCTTATAACTTATTATAGGGCCGGCTGTGTCACCTTCAGCTTCACTGTAAAGGACTCAGTAGATCAGGAGCTCTTCTTGACCTTTGACCTGTTTACTTTGTAAATCTGTTTCTTCTCTTTTAATAGCCATGGTCCACACAAGTCCCTTCAGGTCCCCTCTGCCACCATTTCTGCAATTTCTCCAACTGTAATATCCTTACATGACATCTGCTTTTGAAACAATGGTAGTGGACTGGGGAGAAGACTTGGTGGTTAAAACACTTGGATGAGGACTGGATTTTGGAAACTTAGAAACCCATACTGAGAAAGCCGGATGGGCACAGTGGCTCACTTGTATTTCTAGCCTCTGAAGGGAGAGAAGGATCCCCAGAGCAAGTTGGCTAGCAAAAGCAGATATATCAATGAGCTCTAGGTTTGATTGAGAGACCCTATATCAGTGAGTAAGATGGAAGAACAATGCAGGATTATTTCCAACATCAGCCTCATAGGCCTCCAGGTCTATCCATATGGAGAGTCAGGCCTTCACATACATACACATAAAAAATTAAAAAAAACCAATTATCTCCCATTTCTTAGGATATGTTGTTTCCAACTGTTTGTCTTTCAAAGTTCCTTCCTTACTGAATTATATACACCTTGGGGACAAAGACTAATATGGTACTACTTAGTTTAGAAGTCTTGCTTTTTGGTCATAAATAAACAAAACAATAACCATCATGTTTATGGTACTGAATTCACCCATCAGCGGTTTACTGCATCATCCTTTTGCCTTGGACCCTTACCTAACTTTGACAGGCACACTGCTTCCAGTCATTGCACAGGATCTTGAATTCTGCATGCTCAAATTGGACAGACGTACAGTTTCCATTAAGGTTCCCTGTCTATAGTAATTGGTGGCAACAGCACCAGATGATCTACTGTGGAGACGCTGGACTAAGACCCTCTCTTCATTACATAGATCCATAGGCATATAATCTGACATCATGTCTGCCTATCCCAGCTTCCACATATCTCCTAATTTGCTGCTGCCTCAGCTTCTGTTCTTGTTCTTTCTCCCTGTTCTATTATGATAGTGCCCCAGCAGTGATGTGGGATTCCCCTATGTATGCTGTGAATATGCTTTATTACCATTGGTTAATAAAGAAGCTGCTTCAGCCAATGGCTTAGCAGAGTAAAGCCAGGCAGGAAATCCAAACAGATATAGAAAGAGAGTAGGCGGAGTCAAGGAGACACCATGTAACTGCCCGAAGGAGACAGATGTCAGAACTTTGCCTGGTAAGCCAC
Source organism: Bramus lutescens (assembly GCA_001685075.1). Lineage (NCBI taxonomy): Eukaryota > Metazoa > Chordata > Mammalia > Rodentia > Cricetidae > Bramus > Bramus lutescens. The sequence continues at coordinate 106,705 of LOEQ01002947.1, read as the reverse complement.
AGCTTTGTGGCGATACACAGAATAGAAATGGGTTAATGCAAGAGTTAGTCAATAAGAAGCCTGAGCTAATAGATCAAACAGCGTAGTAATTAATACAGTTTCTATGTGATAGGGTCTGGGTGGCCAGGAATGAACAACAAGCCTGTTTACACCGCAATTACTCCATCTCTGTCTCTTTGTGTGCATCTCTGTATCCTCTTACCTATATTATTGCTTTAATTATAGGTTTTATTTTTTATGTGTATAGGTATTTTGCCTACAGATATATCTGTGTACCATGTATGTGTCTGACAGCTACAGAGGCCAGAGGGCACTGGATCCACTGGAACTGCAGTTACAGATTGTGGCAAGCAGTCATACGGGAGCTGGGAACTGAACCCAGGTCCTCTGGGAAAGCAACTAGTGCTCTTAATTGCTGAGACATTTCTTCATAGGCACCTTCAGACTATTGTCTCAGTGCTTGTGTGAAAGCCCCACTCCCTATATGATTATTGCAAAATGTACATCAGTGAAGTCACTACATTTCTTTATACACCTGCAGTCCTACCGCTCAAAATAAAAAGTCATCTCTGGCGATTAGGGATGTAATACAGCAGAGTACAGCATGTTTGTCTAGCATGTTCAAAGCCTTGAGATCCACCCCAGCAACAGGAAAAAAATGCATTTATGCTCTTTCCCTGGGGGCAGCAAACCTTATAAGTTTTTGCGCTTATCTTTTATCAGTTGCATAGCCAATGCTACCTTAATTTCTATCACATTTTTATTGACTCTTTATAGAATCTTTCAAGATACTTTAAAATTTTTCATCCATGGCCTTTAATACCGAGACATTCTAAATATATCTTCTATGTACTGCATGTGCTGTTGTGTATACACACACACACATACACACACACACACATCATTTTTTCAAGACAGGGTTTCCTTGTAGCTTTAGAGCCTGTCCTGAAACTTGCTCGGTAGACCAGGCTGACTTTGAACTCACAGAGATCTGCCTTTCTCTGCCTCCCAAGTACTTCCATTAAAAATGTGTGCCACCACCGCCCAGCAATATATTTTAAAGAATAAGACTTTTTTGTTCTTTTTAAAAACAGGCATCATAGATTCTGTGTGTTACCCCTCTGCATCTACCTGCAGAGCCCAGCTAATTCACTCTAAGGAACTGACCCCCAGCATGCATGTTTGTAAGAAAAATAATAACAGAATCACAACAGCTAAAACTTGAGTGCTCCCAGAGACCCAAGCTCACAGTTCTAAGTCACAAAACAAATATAAATGTCCAATTAGAAAGAATTCCTCTGAAAGACCCACAGTCATCCATGACCAAGAGTGGGAACGAGAGCTGAAAAGAGCCATGGCTGACCCCGTGGGGCTTCCTGGCTAGCTTTCCCAAAGTGTTTTGGGAAGCCCTTGGCTTGGGGCTGAAAGTCCCTGCGAGGCACTGTCTTTCAAACCCAGTCACTCTCAGAGGGTCCTGAAAATGTTTTAAAATCTTCTTCCAAACCAATTTCTGAAAACTCTAGGGCCCCAGAAATCTCATTAACAACTAAAAAGAAGACAGAATGGAGTGGCCCCCATCTGAGAGGATGATGTCATCTGTCTCTCCACAGAAAAGGCCATGCTTTCCTTTGTGGAAGTCCATGGTGACATCACCTCCTGCTCACAGGCCATTTAGCTCTTCCCCAGTTGGTTCCCTAGCTGAAGTGCCTGCTGCCTTTGCAAATGTCATTCACAGAGCTCCTTGACCTTGTTTGTCTGCTGGGCTCCACTGCCAAGGGAGGGGAGGCCTCCGGAGCACAGGGAAGCGCTGAGGGGCGGGGTGTGTGCAGATGGCTGGGAGCTCCTATTCATATTACTTATGGAAAGTTCTATACACCCTTCAGCAGCCCAGACCGAGGCTCCCAGGGTGGAATTCAGTTTCTGAACAATGCTGTCAATGCTGAATTCTGTGAACCGATTAGCCAGGCAGGGCGGCCGCGGCCATTTCTTTCTTTTTAGGGTGGGATTTTCTTTGAAGATCTGCATAAAGGCACTGCAGTGTGGGCTTTATCTTGCCTCGACAGAGCCATTTTCAAAACGCACCCACAGAGAAGGCCCGCTTGTAGATCTGTTTTCTTAAAGTAAATAGAAAATTTGTGCTGTTGACCAAAAGGCAAACTGGGTAAACGGACTTATTTATTACTGAGCAAAATGAATGAAGTGTGTAGGGCTTCCTGAGCCACAGTGCTGAGGAAATGATGTCACTGTCAATTCCGGGCTCTGCAAGCATTTGCTGAGCTCTTATAGCAGAGTCTGGAAAAGAGCCAGTGGGGAAAGGGCTTCCTGTGATTTGGTTCTGATGAAAAGAGGAGAGAGCTTTAATTAACTTCACCCATCCTGGCAGGTGAGGAAGAGATGCTCAGAGCCAGGTCAGGCTAGGGATCTTGAAGCCGCCACTGACTCTGAGCACAGGCCCGAAGGGACAATGCAGAGACTTGCCTTTGGTTTTCGCCTGCTGATTGTGGTTTTTGTGCACACTTGCATTTGTGAAGATGGAGAGTCACATGCTGCAGAGTGAATTTCAGTCAAGGATGGGCAGTGCACACCTGGGTAGCCCCATAGATTGTGCCACCAGGTAACCAAGATGGTCACCATGATGAAAGGAGCTAGCAGTGTAGTGCTTGAAACACGCCCCTGTTGTTTAGTGATGCATAACTATGTTCAGTTTATATTTTGTACTGTACCCTTATTTTAAGCCAATTTGTCATGCTTCACCATCCTTGAGGATACTACTCCAGATCTATTTTAATTAAGTATAAAGGATTTGCATGTTGGAAGACACTGTAGCCGCTATGGTTTGAGTTTGTGCCTTATGGGGCCAGCTTGTGGTAGCCACTGCTTCAAGTTTCTAGGCTCTCTCTGGTGCTTCACCCTTTGACCCTGATTCTAACCACGTGTGACTCGTTAGTGCCATCTTGCTCCTCCTGCATCCTTACGTCACTGGGTCATTCCTTTCTTTTGCCTGATTTGGCCAGATACCACCTGCTTATTTTTTCAGGTTTTAGCTCAGAGGTTATAATTTCATGGAAGACTTTCCTGTCTGCCTGCCTGCTTGCCTGGCCCAATACCATCGCATCTTTTTTTCTGCGTGATCCCTCCTCAGCCTTTATCAGATTTGATTGTGCATATTCATTTGCATGTTTAATGTCTTTCCTTTATTGCAATGACTATGGAAATTGAACTGTTTCAGTGTGTGCACAGAGATATGTGTCCCTGGTCATAACATGGTATCTGGTACAAAAGCATTCCCCCAATACCCATAACTTTAATAAACAGAAGAAATGATAGTTTATAATTTTTGTCTTCAGGTTTTCTCTAATGGATAATCAGGTTGCCACTCCCAGTGAAAGCCTTCTGCCTGAGTTACTCTGCTGACTCCTTCTCAAACCATGGCAAGTTATATGGTTCAAACATAGAATATAAATATATACAAATGTGCCATAATGATAATGTGACATCAATTAATTTTGTATTAATTTTAACTGTTGACAATCTCCTTCCTAAAGATTATTGCCAAGTACCATTTATATATAGTAGGCAGTAGAGAGTTAATTTTTTTTTCAGTTTTGGTCCTAACTACTAACATACTGTTGCATAACTCTGGCTCTGAGTTTAGCAAATTTTCAGCAAATGGGGAAAATTTTTGCAATAGTAAACAGGAAAAGAGAATAGACAGAGGGTGTCTTTGACTCTCTTAAAAGAAGACAGATTCCAAACAGAAGTGAAAGAAAAATCTTGGCTCAAAAAAACCATAGTGCTTTCAGCAGAGCACTTGGCATGTTGGCTAGAAGAACCCAATGATACACTAAGCTGGGTGTAGCCAGTAATGACAACCCCATCAAACTCTTTAGGGTGGCCAGTGTGGCTAGCGCCTGGAGGGGAGGGTAAGCAGTCTCCTGAATAACGAGATCAGTTAGCAAAAGCACTGCCCTCCTCTCTTCATTCTTCCATCCTAAGTGCAAGGCTGCATCACTTAGGAAGAGATTGAAAGGCAGCAAGAGCCAAACACTGACCTGTTGAATCCTATCTCTCAGGACTTGCAACTCAGACAGGAGTTTACACTCCTAGGCAATTCCTAGGAGTGTACCTAGGACTGAGGACCACATTCCCAAGTCACTTCCTGAACTGTTCTCTTATGTGCCCATGGGAGCTTTCTGCCCTCTAGATCTTTGAAGCAGAAAGTCATCTCCTTCAGGACTCTTGCTACCATCCCAGTGCTGTTTGAACCTGGTTATGACACTGTGTGGCTTGAGCATCTTAGAAGGATTTTCCGGATTCTGGGGAGACTGTCTTTCTACCATTTCATTTCACCAAGCTCAATGCTGGTTTTGCCTTGCTCCTAAAACTGAGTGACACAGAATAATAACATTACCCTCTGTAGGGAGGGTCTTGGAAACTCCAGTTGGTCTGCCTACTCCTCTATATTTACAAGATCCCCAGTGAGGGCTGAGGTTATAGGTCATCAGGAGAATACTTGCCTAGCACATTTAAGGCCCTGGTGTTGATCCCACAGCATTGCACAGCCACAAGGAAACCCCTAATTGTTTTGTGGATATACATACCTGACATACCCTGCTCTCAAGATTACCCCAGAACCCAACAATCTGAGAAATGTTCATGTCTTTCCTGCCTGGTTTGTTTTTTCAGTCCATTTTTAGATTACTTAGAATTACAATATTGCTGAATAGCAGCAGAACGCTGGAGACAGATGAGACTGAGAAGAGAAATCAGCTAAATCCTTTTATTAAGTCAATCAGTTTATAGTGGGTTCATTGGGATATAATTTCATCATAAGTGGAAAGAGTCTCATCCTGATACTTAAGGGTTCTACAGCTGGGAACTTCTGTGTGGCAGCTCTGAGATTTATATTAGTGGGCTGTGACACCAATAAACTCAAGTCTCAAATGCTCAGGTACTTGCTAAAGTACCTCTGATTCATATTCTCTCTCCTCCCTCTTCCTCTTTGTGTGTCTCTCTATTTATTTCTGTGTGCACTTACATGCACACGCTCATGCCAGGGATGTGTGCGCTCTGTCCGTGCAGGGAGAGGTCTGAGTACATTGGATATCTGGTCCTCAGGGACTTCCCACCTTTTGTTTGAGACAAGGTCTCTCATTGACCTAGAACTCTGCCAAGTAGGCTAGGCCAGCTGGTTACTGAGCTCCAGGGTTCTGTTCATCCTCACCTCCCATCTTTCTATCACTGGGATTATAAGAGCTTGTGATTGTGCTTGGCTTGGGTCAGGGATCTAAATAGATTTAACTTGTGAGACAAGCTCCTTACCAACTGAGACAACTCACCAGCCCTTTCCACCGATTTTAACAGGATTACAATTTAGGAGTCCGCTAGATTTCTGATATAACATTGCAATTCTACCTCTCTTTGATTTACTGAAATTCACCGTGAGTCCTAATCTGTGGTTGAATAGTTGAGAAGTATTGTATGACGCTCTTTTGAAGCTGGACTATCCTAGCACAACATCTCTTAAACCTTAATTGCCAGGAAGATCAACTGAGATACCATTCTGGACCTACTTTCAAGTTTCTGATCCAATAGCTCCAGCATAGGGGACCTAAGAATTTGTATTTCTGAAAAGTTCCTTGTGCTACTACTCTTACTGGGAGCCACCTTTTGAAAGCCGTTGGTCTGGGACCATCCCCCTGTAGACAGACAAATAGGAGATGAATTTTGAAGTCTCGTGCCTCGTGTTAATAATGACTTTTAGGGAAGTAATTATCTCCACCTGCTTCCTCAACTACTCGTTTGCAGTTGGGTTTCAGTATGTCCCTATTCCATTTAGTAGACACAAGACATAAGCCTGGACTCTTGTATCCAGCTCAAATTATCAGCTGTTCCTCTCATCCCAGCCCTTTCTTTCCCCTTTCGCTGACCTTTCTGACTCCTTTATATTGTCCTGATCATTCTTTTGCTGACACAATGAGCCTTACATCTCTTTCTGGTCTCCTGCACCCAGGAGATTCCCATGCCACTCTGTAATGTTTCTGTTCTAAGGCAGAGTAGCACACCACCTACTCAAGCAGTTATCCAAATTGCTTCTACTTTAGCCGTTTCTTCTCAGAGCACTAGCAAAATTTAACTCCCCATATTCCACAAATGTCTCAGTCAGTTATCTTAAGCATAGCTCTAGTTACTACTTTGCATTTATTATTTATTGATGCTACTGTATTCATGGATAGAATTGACTAAATAACAATTATTAATACAACCAGTATCAACACAGGACTTACCATGAATGAACCACTGCATCTTAAATCCTCTCTCGCCTGTATCTAGGCCATCTGTGTAAAACAGTACATGAAGCTTGGAGCCCGTGGTGGCCCCTGGTGGGGGGATATCTGCTCCACAGTAGCGTCCTATCCTTTGGGGTCCATCATAAAGCTGAAATTAAAGAGAAATTTCACAAAGTAAAAACACTGCACATATTTTTGTTGTTCTCTTTGTTTCTTTGTTTGCTTTCAAGGAGGGCTAGCTTAGCTACATAGATGTACACTAATTCAAAAGTTAAAGGTATGTCTACTCTCATGGGATACTATAAGATTTAAAATTAATTGTATATAGACTGTTTCAGAGAAGGATTAGATTACTTAACCCAGTAGATGTAAAAATTAGACTACAAATTTTGATTTTATTTTAACCTGCCAAGCCCAAATTAAAATCCAGAATAAGGAACTAAGCTGACTTTGAACTAGGTATGTAGCCAAACATTCTCACTCTCCTGACAATATTTCTCTAAGTCTGGGAGGTTGGGTCTGTAGAACCAAACTAGATTTCTGCTCTGCTGGAATCAAACCTAGGGCTTTGTGCATGCCAGGCAAGCTCTATTCCAACTGGACTCCACTCCAGCACCAAGTGAGCACTTTCAGCAGCAACAAAGCATGCCAGTGATGCACTGTTTTCTTTGCAATTTTGTTATTCTTTGAAAATGACCTCAGATTTTTGTCAGTATATAAATCTGATACTTTAAAGATTTCTGCTAAAATTTCTAATAAAGCTTCCAAAAAGTACACTTTTTGTTATTTTGTAATATTATTAAATTCCTTAGCAGAAAGTTTGTACCAAACTAAAATCATACTAGCACTTTATAGACACATTTCTTTCCATTCAAGTTTGTTAAATTTAGCTGCTATCATTTTTATTTATTTTTGTTTTCTAAATATTCTACTTTTTTCTTAAAAATAACTTTTTCATACAACATATTCTGATCACTGCTTTCCCTCATCATCTCCTCCCTTATCTTCCCCACCTTCCCCTTCCCACCCATCCAACTCCAAGATTTCTCTCTCTCTTTAGAAAACAAAGAGACCCACCTTAAACAAGTAAACCAGGGTAAAACAAACAAATGGGGAAAATGGAAATTGCATGAAAAATGCAAACACACACAAAATACATGCACACACAAAACCCACAAGAACACAAAATACATGCACACACACAACCCACAAGAACACAAAATACATGCACACACAACCCACAAGAACACAAAATACATGCACACACACAACCCACGAGAACACAAAATACATGCACACACACAAAACCTACAAGAACACAAAATACATGCACACACAAAACCCACAAGAACACAAAATTGGAAATATTAATGCTAAGAATGAAAAGTTGTGCTTTTGCAATTATTGTCATTTGTGTTGGGCTGAGTACTACAAACTAGAGCCTTCTGGGTTTTCTCGCTGCATGTCTAATGGGCATTTGCATTTCTTCCCTGGGAGGTTTTCTGCTGGGGTCATTGCCGATTATTACACAGACATATTTCTACAGCTTTCTTGATATCTCGTTTTAAAAACATAATAGAGAGATAGTTAAACAAATATCCAATTTAAAATAAAAAACATTTTTTCTCCTTTCACATAGGAAAAAGAAAGCCGTCCTCATGTGGAAGCCATTAGGTTTCTTCTTCATCCCTTTGAAGTCCACATTAATGACTTTGTTCCAGTTATCCTTAGAATGATACCAAAATGGGACATATCTGAAAATATGCACATGGACTTACATGATTATTCTTTTTCTTTCTTTTTTTTTTTTTGCGCTTCTCTATTTAGCCCTGGCTGTCCTGGAACTCAGGTTGGCCTTGCACTCAGAGATCCACCTGCATCTGCATCCCGAGTCCTGGGATTAAAGGCTGCCGGGTCTGGTCTTTGATTGTTCTCATTCTCCTATTTTTCCCTGTGGGGACTGACCTCTCTCATGTGCTGGCAAGCACTCTATCATTGAGCTATATCTTCAGCCTTCCCTGGGTACTTATTTTTAGTGGATGTGCGTTTGGTGTGCCTTCGAGTACACGCATAATATGGACTCAATGCCTTTCAAAATGGTGATGTTACTTTTATTAACTAAAGTGTGATATGTGTCCCTTAAACACATTGACTCAGCCATAAAAACCTTATAGAAAAATTTTACAAAGTACTTTGATGGAACCTTCACAATTTCAACAGATATGAATCTTTTCCACCTCTGAATGAACCATCTTCCTTTGGGTTTTTGTTTTAGGTTGTTTTGAGACAAGGTCTCACTCTGCAGCCCAGGAAGGCTTGAAATTCACTATGTAACCTAGGATGGCTTACTTGCAGCAATGCACCTGCCTCCGGTTCTCATATGGTAGGTTTACAGGGGTGAACCACCATGCCTAGTGAAACCTTAGCTCTTCTCTTTCTACGCAGGCAGTCACATCTCCTCCCTTTCTAATGATGGGCAGAACATCCTGTTACCCCTACTGACTGTGGGTTTCCTTAGGGAACAGGCCATCCCTGATTTCCTTTCTCTCATTGTCAAAAGCAGAGCATTATGAGGGCCCTATTCCAGTACAGATCCATTGAATAACCACTTTGATTTTGGCCACCAGTGTGTTTACTTTAAGGACTGAATCTGTACTACTACTTCTGTATAGTTAGATAAGAATTTGAATCATAAAACTGCAAATATCAGTCTAATAATTTTGTGCAGTAAAGTGTTTTTGAATCACTTTGTAGTCATTCTGCAGAGTGGGGACCTAGGTGCTGTCTTGTTCAGACTCACAAGAAATCACAATTTCTGAATGTTGGCCTGTCTCATCAGATTCTCAACAAATTGTTCCTTATGGTTGTAAGATGTGGGGAAGGTCTGCAGAGATGAAAAATGGGAAGCAGAGTCCAATATGCCATTCACCAGTTGGTACTAAATCCATGATTTTTAAGTAAACAAATGATATAGTAGTCATTTCTCAGATCTATTATTTTACCTTCCTTATTTCTTTTCTATAAATACTCTTACTTCAAAAACTTGGATTTCTTACCAGGTTTCTAGCATACTACATGTTCTGGCTAGCTTTATGTCAACTTGACACTGCCTATAGTCATTTGGGAAGATAGATCCTCAATTAAGAAAACACCCTTACAAAACTGACTTCTTGGTAAGCCTAGGGAGGGAGCATTTTTAAATTAACGATGTGGGAGGGGCAGCTTACAGAGGGCCACACAACCCATGGGCTGGTGGTCCTGAGTGCTCTAAAACAGCAGGCTGAGCAAGTCATGAAGAGCAAGCAAGTCAGTAAGCAGCATTCCTTCATGGCCTCTGCTTCCAGTTCTTGCCTCCACACTCCTGCCTTGACTTCCCTCAGTGATGACTGTGATATGGAATTGCACGTTTAAAATGACCCTTTCCTCCCCAAGTTGCTTTTGGAGATGGTATTTATTCAGTAATAGACACTCTAAGGACACTACATAGTGACAGAAACCAGATGAAGGAGGGAGAATGAAAGAAAGAAAAAGATAAAAGGGAGGGAGGGAGGGAGGGAGGGAAGGAGAGAGAGAGAGAGAACAAACATAACAGGAAAATCAGAAAAGAAGAAACAAAAGACAAAGCCCCTCACCTCAAGTCTTGGACTCTATCACCTTCTACAAGCTAGAGGCAGGGGCACAAGGAAGCCAGGCTGTATCGGGAGTGCTCCTGAGTCACCGTCTCTTTGTAGAATATTTCTCTTCAATTTCAGAATTTCAGTTTCAGAATTTTATCAATTTTATTGCAGGAAGTCTACTTTTAAACTGAACACAAAAATATACTGTCTCCAAATACTGACAAAAAAGCAAGTCTTTCAGCTTGCTTTAAAACTAACTTTGGATGTGATTTAATGACCAAAGCTGAAATTACTTCATCTCTAACCTGAGAAATTTAAGGTAAGCACCTTTATGATCATAAGAAGCCTCAACCTGGTGGATTACAGTAAGCATTGGATAGCTGCAAGCTGAGGAACATTGTTGGATTCTATACAAGGTCATTATATATTCCAATACATTATAGAGCATTGTTTTTCTCCATAGCCCAACAAGCTTAAGAACTATGACCTTTTACATGATGTAGAGGTTAATTTTTCTTTTTTCAAAATGGAACTTCTTTACTAAAGAAGAATTCCTAATGCCAGAAGCCAGTGGCCTTAAGGGAATGTTTTGTGAATGGGACTGAGCAGAATAGGCGACCAAGAAGGATGGGTTTATGAAAACACTGATGAATGATAAATAAATGTCTTTATCCTCTAGCAAGAATGGAATGAAACATCAAGCAGACATATTTGAAAATGCTTAAATAAAATGTCAGATAAATTAATGAACTAATTAGTGTACAACAATACTTCTACTAGAGAGAGGGGGAGAAACCACCCCATTCCTTCAGTTTTATGCCCTTTTAACATTTACATTTAATTAAATCAGGTCTTTTTGATTATAGCCACACAGATGGTTAATGTCACCTCCACAATTCATTCCCGAGTAAACTCATCACACAAAAGTAACAGTCATTTTTCAAAGTACACAAATACCAGTCACCATGGAAACCAGTTGGTGTCTTGCTGCTCTTGGTTCTGTTTTCAGTGCAGAGTGTTCAACCGCAGGACAATCCAGCTGTGACTCATAGCCACGACCAGAAAACGCACTGGTTTGGGCCTGGTAAAACTATGATTTTTTTCTGCTTTCAGAGAGCCCGAACCACTCCACAGAACCACTGAGAAGTTCTAAGTGAGCTCTTTAGAAGCAAACTAAAACTACAGGTGAGATTCTCTCACTTTGAAGGTGGGCTCCAATTTGTGTCTCTGAAAGTCTTTTTTTTTTATTAGTTGAAATGGTTCTCACTTTGTCACACTGGCTATCAAACACGTCTCAAATGTGAGATTTGGTCTCAAAAGGCCTTCTGTGTTCAGTCTTGTCAGTTTTTCTCTTAGAAACACAGTTAAAGTATAATGTTTTTCGTTCAAGTCTCCCTCACCTCCTCTCCAACAACAACAACAACTAAACCTCAGCCCTTCTCAGGGCACATAGAGAGGAGGGAATCCCTTGGCTAAGCCACACTTCTCAGCACGCTGGACTATTGGGTTACTTCCTCTGTGTGGATGAAAATCTGGTGCAAACATGGAGACCATTAGTGAGTTCAGATTCCAGTTACTATATGGGCTCCTCTCAGTATTAAAGACCCCCCAAAGCAAATGATATATAATTGAAAACATATTAAAGACAAAGCCATTGCAACATCTGAGATAGTCCAATTATTGTGATAGCAATGCCTCTTCATTTTTATTTATTATTACTGTGTGTTTGTGTATGATATATATGAATATGGAGGTTAGAGAAAAACTTTCAGAAATCTATTGTCTCTTTCCATCATGTGGATTCTGGGAATTGAACTTAGCTTAACAGGTAGGTATTCACCACAAATGCTTTTACCTGTTGAGCCATCCACTGGCCCACTAAGATAGGTTTTTTTTTTAAATTTATGTTATTGAATGTGTATATGTGTGAATGGTGTTTTCTGGGGTCATGCGTGTGTTGATGCATGTCTGGAGGCCAGAGGACATTGCTGAGGAATTAATCCTCCCCTTCCACCGTGGTATCTAGGGATAAACTAAAGTTTCTATCCTTGTAGATGTTAGTGCCTTCACTTGCTGAATCATTTCACTGGCCCTGGAGATTAAAGTACCCTGGCTTTCAGGCATGGTGGCACATGCCTTTAATCCCAGTACTTAGAAAACAGAGACAGGTGGATCTCTTTGAGTTTGAGGCCAGCCTTGTCTACAAAGTGAGTTCCAGGACAGCAGAAAGATCTTGTCTTAAAAATACCAACCAACCAACCAACCAACAAATGAAAAAGTCCCCTGGCTTTGTGGGCACTTTCAGAATCACTGGACAGCAGGGTCTAAATGAGCAGCACCCAGTGCAACATGCTCTGCCCACAGCAGGCCCTCCCTTCACCGACACTCAAGAACATGTTCTTCAAGACCCTTGGTTTGCAGGAGTGTCTCCTTTGAGTTCTTGTATGATGCTGTTTGGTGACTTTGAAAATTTGTGACTATAATGTAATAGTGTCTACCACATGAGGAGACGAACAGACTGACGTTTTCCTGACTCTTCTAACATGGGGGCGCAGCAGCTGAAGCATCCCTCTTTACTTCAGATTAACACAAAAGTCATTCTTTATGTACAAATTTTCCTTTCCTTTGTACTTTTTCTTTCCTGTTCCTGAAACTCAAACCCAGCATCTTGCCAATGCTAGGCACACACTGAGCCACCACAGCAATCTTAAGTATTGTTTTTCTTATTTTCTTGAAGTGTGTCTAGAGGTAAACGTCACTTTCTCTATTGTAGATTAATTTTAAGACAGAGAAAGCAAAGGAAGCCTTTCTTGAATGATATCATTAAAATTGGAGTAAACTTTGGAGAATTTAGTCACATCCTATTATATGTAAATATTGAAACTTGCAAGGAAAATTACTTCAGATCTGAACACGTAACTGAAATAATTTATCTGCTGTGAAGAGGAATTTTCAGATGCGGCAGAGAATCCTCTTTCTCTAGATAAAGGGAGACTCTAGTCAGTGCAAGGAGGCTGATTCAACTCCTGAGGAGTTCTTATGTGGGCTTTTGAAGTCAAATGTAATTGATGGAAGCAGTCATTTCCTCGCCAGGACATCCACAGTCAACGGGGTCGTAGTCAGACACAGTCTAGCTATAGGAGCTTTGCTTCTCGCACAGCCTTGAGGAAATTATTTAACTTCTTGAAACTAAACTTTCTATATGCATGTGAAAGTTAGGTGTCACATGGTTCATACAGGTTTGTGAAACATGAGAAAACTATATGGCAACAAGGCCTGACATGTAGAATATGCTTGAAATGTTTTCCAACTTTTGGTCATACAAAAAAGGAACAAAATTAGGTTTTTATTCTAAAGAAACCACCCAAAAGTAGCTTTGTGAAGTGAAATATGAGTCTAGACAGCAAAGGCTGACTCATGCTTAGCACTCAGATTGATCATTGGCTGGGAAGACAGGGAAGAAATGAATCAAGCCTGGAAACGGGGAGCCCCTCCTTGTATCGT
>LOEQ01002947.1:57764-84930 GCA_001685075.1 Bramus lutescens | reverse complement strand
CTATCTATCTATCTATCTATCTATCTATCTATCTATCTATCTATGTGTGTATGTGCACATGTTGGGTACTCTGTGCACACATGATGTGGGCATAAGAGTAAGAGAGTATCAGGTGTTTTTTTATTATTCTCTACATTCTCTGCCTTTTCTTTTCTTTACCCTTTTTTGAGGCAAGGTCTCTACTTGAACCTGAGGCTCATATTGTTCTCAGCGAGGCTGGGAGACAAACTCTGAGGATCTGCCCCAGCAGTCTTCCACCTCTCCTTCCCATGGTGTTACAGGTGTGCTATGGGATCTGAACCCTGACCCTCATGTAGGTGCAGCAAGTGCTCTTAATCACCAAGCCACCCTTCCACTTCCTAGACTGCAGCCTCTACAAGAGACACCAGTCAACACACTGCTGCACCTAAATGATCCACAGAAATGGTGATTGGAAGCCCAGTCAGCCATGTGGGCACTTGTTTTGACAAAACCATATAATTTGCTGAATTAGTTGCATGCTTGTTTCTCAGGAAGTAAAGACAAGTGCAATTCTGGATGCACTGTTGCTGTGAAGAAGTAGTTATTGCTATGGAAATGACAAATACTGGGGCCTAGGGACAAACTGTAAGAACTGAGAACAGCTGAACACATCAATTGTAAACCTAAGGTTTGAGTGAGACAGAAGGCTATCTCTCTCAAGATAGGTCAAGAAAGAAAGAATATATTTTTAAAGGGGAGGAATAGAAAGGGAAAAGGAAATTCAAAGTCAGTGACAGATTATTAAAAATTAAATCATTCCTATGAGTCCGAAATGACATGGGAGTGGAGGGTTAGCAAAAAGGAAAGGCTCTGGAGAAAGCGACCATCCTACGAAGCTCTCTGACTATATTTATGAGAATGCATACAAATCAGCCAAATGTTGGAGTCTCCCGTAACTAGGAAAAGGGTCCCAGTGTTCAAAGCTATGATCAGGGTAGGAAGAGGATGACTGAGTTGGCTAGGCGATGCCTTCAAATAAGGAGGAACTTGACACAGGAGAGACAGATGAGAGTTTGATTCCAAAACTGGAGGAAGAGACATAGAATTTCAGTTCAGGAGACAGGTCAGCTTCTTAATGAATCTTTCCAGGAGTAAGCGAACCCTAGTCTGCAGTACTTACTCATTTCAGAAGTAATTTGCCATTTTGGTGGATTCTTGGTTGTCGTAAAATATTTTGGAATGACAGCAGAATCATGACCCTCCCTGCTCAGAGTGTTTGCCCTTGCTTACAGATGTCACATGTGAAGAGGGCCGCTCACAGCACCTCGAGAGCTGCCCATGCGTGTGGAAGCTGGACCCACACCTTGGCTGCTAAGTTATAACTGTGAGCCACTGATTTAGGTTAGTACCTTCCGCACACTACTTGCTTCAGCATGCGTGTTGAAGCTGCAAGGACAAGGATGTGGAAACTCTGTGAAGCTTTTGGAGATAAGTGGGGCTAGATAGAAACAGTCATGGAGAAGCAACAGAGCTTCTCAGAGGAGTGATGGTGGGGAGTTCACTCGGGCATTTCCTGGACTCTCAGGTTCTTCTGTGTGGCCTATGCTCCTCAAAGCTGCAATCCCACAACAAACATTACTAATCCTTTCTCCTGTCTTACTGTACGTGAGACTATAACACAGAGAAACGAATGCTAGAAGAACCGCCCAAGTTCTATGGGAAATCTCTTTCAGTTTGCAAAATAGAAAAACGTTTGTTCGGACATCTCATAGATAAGAATGACAAGAATTTCAGCTAATATCCTAAATCAGTAACTGAAAATAATTTTTAGCATATACAAATAAATTATGATTATTTTAATAAAAGGCAATTTCTGTGAAGAAGACATGGTGGAACAGTATCCTCTTGAAAAACAGTATTAGAACCGTGAGGGACCCATGGACATTCTCTCATGATTTCTGTGAAGGTAACAGGAAGCTATGAGAGAGAATTTATGATGTATGAAGAAGTGCTGCAGCCAATGGCACTGGCCCAAGGCAAAGAACCTGGGGTTCAGCACCCTTTCCTCTTATTACTGTTATTTTTATCTATGGGAAACTCACATCTATATAACTTTTCCTACCTGTAAAATGAGAACAATGTTTTCTGTGTTACCCAGCTATGATATATGCTTAGTAAATAGTAGCTATTATTATAACCCGGGTGTTTCAATATTCAACAAATAGATCCATTTAAACTAAAACCACTGTATGAGAGTACTTGAAACAGGTGCCATCCTGTATGATATTTTTATCAACTATTTTTTATTGAAAATAAACTTTTTTCATATTCTGATCATATTCCCTTCCCTCATTTCCTCCTAGATCCTTCCCACTTCCTCATTCTTCCAACTCTTTGTAAATTATCTTTGAAGAAGTTGTATGCCCATAAGTAATGGATAATGAAAGATGTTCTAAAGAGTACTGAATGTGGATTTAGGGGGATCATGAGGTGAAGAAATTCCCAGACAAATTAAAACATAACTTGCTAGGAGAAATGCCCTCCGGGACCTTTTTAAACTGTATGAGTGAAGGTAAGTAAGATTTACATGCTACAAAGCTTATCAGCTATAGCAGCTCACCTAAAAAGCAGCTGGGAGATAACAGCTCTCTCTCTCTCTCTCTCTCTCTCTCTCTNTATATATATAAACATGGGTGCTAATAAAACTCATGTACCTTCTACCTATAATACCAGAAACATTTTAAACAGATAGCATGCTCTCAGGAAAGGTATCTCTGCCCAGGTTAATGGGAGGTTCTTCTGTCCAGTTTGGGGCTCCATTTAGGACACTCTGGCATGCAGATAAAGAACATGCAGAGTAGAACTCCCATGAAAGCTTGCCACATGAGGACCAGTTAAGGAAATGTAGGCGAGGACTAGGGAAGAGAGGCTATGGCCTCCTGTACTGGTTTGAGGCATAGAAGCCAGTCGAACCTCTATGTCTCCTCACAGCCTACTGCTATGTCCTGCTAATCCCCAACATGGGCTGCCCAATCCCGCTGATATTCCAGCGAACCGTCTCAGCCCTCGCCTGCTTTGACCGCAGACTTGCAATCTCTCACACCTTTGGTAACCTGCTCTTTGGTCCACTGAGCCAACCTCCTTTCTCTGTTCTCTTCTCACCATCAAGCACACCCGCTTCCATTGACTTAACACCTCTAACACCTGCCAGGGGTATTTACACATCCGTGAGCTGATTTCTCCCAAATCTAGCTACCGCTTCTCCCTGTATCCTGGTCACCTGTTAGAAATGTCTTCTAAATGAACACCGAGAACAAAAATGAAATCACGTTACGAAACACAGACTGAATCCTTGAGACTGACTTCACATAGCTGCATAGGCAGTGTCCAGCTTCCCTAAACAAATGCCCTGTGTTCACACTGAGATCCTATTTCTAAGTCTAATATGCATTGTTTTGACCAGAAGAGAGAACAATAAAGGGTAGATTCATTTCTCAGTAAGGTCTGGGCTGGACCTAATCCAGTCTTTTTATAGTTTCAGTTTTAATACTTCAAAATAACTAATTTCTGGGCCCAATAAATGTCACTCATTGGGGAATTGGCTAAGTCACTTGAAGGGAAAAAAATAAAACAAAGAAAACCTTTAACTAGAAGTTATTAAAATAATGGAAGCTAGAGATTTTGTGCTTGTGGCTTTTTTTCTCCTTAAATGATTGGGATATTTACTTTTCCATCATAGAGCAGCCTCTGCAGCCATGGCTCTGGTCCTGCCCCATTGGCTTATAGCAATGGAAAAAGATCACTTCTCTCTGGCAATAGTGTCATTCTTTGGAAGGCTTTTCTGAACTTCTGGTTCTCATTCTGTGTTTCTGCACTTCCACCGCCAGTGTTGCACAAGAGAAAAGACATGCTTGGGACACGACAGGCTCACCATCACAAGGCGCCTCTAACGAGCTGTTCTGTAGCTGTTGGAAAAAAGTACTCCTGTCTTGAGTTTTCAAACGCATCTAAAAATTACCCGAGGAGATGTTTTGTTGCCGTCGCACCCCCAGGCAACTCCACAGAAGTAGGGTATAGTTCCCGGAAATGTTCATTTTGTTTCCTCTCCACTCTGTCCCCCAACTAAAGACCAGTGCATTCACTTCCTCTTCTCTTTAGCTCTCGGCACTGTACCATCACAGATTACAGCCATGGTGCCCACTTAGCACAAGGTGTGTTGCACACCCAACATTTGGCATTTGTTGCATGTTCTGATTTGTGCTCAGAACTGAAGGACTGTACTGAATGTGTAGGAATTTATGAAATGATTACTGTGGAATTCAGTTCTCTCTTATTAGTTAATAGCTACCATCAGATTACAGATGAAATATGGCTGTGACAACTTAATCTCAGTTCCTCAAATTTGTGTAAAGTAAGGACTTGATCAAAGTTAATATCAGACAGCTGGTAGTTCAAGAAGACATGAGTTCAGAATGAGAGTCTTAACTAATAAAACTTGCTATCTAAACCATGAGTAAAGTCTCGTATGTGAAGAAAAGTACAATTAAGTTATGCAAATGAAACGGGGTAGTTCCTGAGCTCCTGGAGGCACCTGACTTGAGGGGAAGTTAAGTGGACCTTAATATCATTGACAAGCCAGCCATGATACACAGCTATAATTCCAACATTTTGGTGGTGGAGGCAGCAGAAACAGACTCTCAAGGCCAGCCTCGGCAACCCAGCAAGTTTTATGCTAACCTGACCTACAACACAAGACCCTGTTTCTAAAGCCTGAAAGCCAAACAGCGAAAATGCCATTCCATCTTAATTTTGCCTTAAATTTGCTGCGTAGTGAATCATATTTTCTTAGGGCAACTAGCATATATGGCTTTCTAATGTGAGAATACTATTTCTACATACTTTTCTCTACATATAAAATGAGGGGTGTTTTGTGTTTGCTTGACTGTTCTGCTTTTCTGTGACAGAATTTTGTTATTATTTCTCAGTTGACCTCAGGCTGATAATCCACTTGCCCCAGGCTGTGATGTGTTAAGATTACAGGTATGCATCACAACTTGAATAAAGTTTTTCTTTGATGTTGTTGTTGTTAATCCAATAGAACTTTCCCCCAAAGGACTCTCCTTATAGTCTTGACTTCAAGCAAAAGTCTCTCAAAGAATAGGTGTTCTCTGTTTCTAAAGCTAACATAGTACTTGGAAAAGGCATGGTGATCTCAAACACATTAGTCTTTTGGTAAGATTGGGGAAGGGGAGTTAGAGAAGTTTGCAAAGGTTGTTTCTCTGAGAACATGGCTTACAAGTGCTGACTCTGTAAGTCTTTGCAGGGGAGATTGCTAAATGCCGCAAATCCCTTTGATTTTCTATGGGTATTGAACCTGGGACTTTGCACATTCCAGGCAAGCACTCTGCCACTAGCTACATCCTCACTAATAATCTTGTAAAAACTACACTAAGTCATAGAGTTGTGGAAACCTTGGGAAAAAATGAACTATACTGCCAGAGTGGGTCCCCTACACTTCATGTAAGTTTGCCAGCAAAAGCGATATGTCACAGCGATATGGACACAGTGATAGCATATGATAACAGCAAAGAGAGCAATAAAAGCGATATGTCAGTTGACTCAACAAGTGATGTTATTAACTATGGAAAATAGATGTCAAACATATGCCAACTGTTTAAACGAAATTTTTGTTTAACCCGTGAAAGTATAAACCAAGATCTAAATTTATATTCACCTGAGTGAGTATTAATATTAAAATAAGCAAAATAAGTGTCTTCCTAATTTTTAAAATGTATAATCATAAAAGTTGCATATGCAAGTGATCAGAACAACTTTCTTAAGTGAAATTTCCCATGATAAAAATAGCATATTACTTCATATTCTATACTACCTCATAGTCTACATTTGATACTGAAGCAATTCTAGCATATAAGATTGCATAAAGAAACTTGAATTTATAATATTCCAAGTAGTCATTTTTTGTAACAAACAAAATATCTATTTTGAAAATGGAAAATAGACTTAAATGAACTTGAATTTTAAAATAAAAATTATACTTAGTACCAGGAAAAGTAGGTATTAAAATATTCAAACATTTTCTCTTATGTATAGAGATCAAACATAAAAACAACAAACAAGATAATAATTTTAAGCAAAAGTTAAAATGATGGAATACAGATATGAAACACACCCATTCATCAACACTAGTAGTTGATATATTTCAGATACACACGGAAAGCACTCAAATCACTCTAGTTAGTGATTTGATTCTGAAAAGCATGAAGAACTTCTAGCAAAAGCTATTTATTTATTTATTAGTTGATATGAACACAGAATTATTTACTGATCTTCAGAACACTCACCTCTAAATAATCTTCGGAGCAGTTTCCATGAGAAGTCACATTTAAATCCAGAAATGTGTAGTTCACAGTGTTGCCTGTTGTTGCTTGGATGGTCCAGTTACAACGTAGATTCTTGTCATAGGGCTTTGGGTAGTTTATGCTCTCCAAGATGCCATAGGTTTTATTTACTATTACTACATTGTCACATGCTACGGAAAAAAAAAAAGAAAAACAGTCATGGGTGTTAAAAAGAACTTCCACAAATGTCATCATGTCTTTGAGATGTGTATGAGATTCCTACTTAAGAAGATATCAAGAATTTCCCACTTTTCACTCTAGATTAACAAATGCATATGTATGCATGGGATGCCATTTTTATGCTGAATGAGTCTCCATTTAGAATAATGTAAAATAATATTTAGGTTAACTGAAACATCAAAATGCCATGGGAATGGAACAGTTATATTATAAAAGACATCCAGTTACTATATATTGTTGGACAAACAACATGGCTCTACTCTGATCTCTCTCTGCTGTACTAGAAACATGTAGTGAGCATTCTATGCTTCTGTTTTCTAGCTTGAACATTTGGAATAAATGAACAATCTGATATTTGAACTCAACAGTTAGGAATACATGGCCTTTGTGGATGGTTCATGAGTAACAGCTAGAACATACAACTGTCTGCACAAGTCTCAACAATAGAACACACAGCTGTGTGCACATGTCTCAACAATAGAACATACAGCTCTCTGCACGAGTCTCAACAATAGAACACACAGCTGTGTGCACATGTCTCAACAATAGAACATACAGCTCTCTGCACGAGTCTCAACAATAGAACACACAGCTGTGTGCATGAGTCTCAACAATAGAACACACAGCTGTGTGCACGAGTCTCAACAAAGGCTTTGTTAATCTTCAAGTCACTCATCACAAAATTCTGAGTGAATGAGGGAGCAAAAAATAGAAAAGAAGGAATAAAATTCTTTAATTATAAACAATTTTTGAAATATCACGGGTAACATTTTCTTAAGATGACTTTTCATCAGTGCCACAGAAGTGGCTGTAGCTATGGCTAATCCTGGGATAAGCACCAAATCCAACCAACTGAAATGACCAGAACAAAGTAAATTCATCGCTACTCTTCTCATTGTCTCTATACTTTAAAAACTATTACTATTTATTTATGACATGAAATAAAAGAAAATGAGAAAATAAACATTGTTTGGAGAGAGCTGCCTCTGCCCTGTGGTTCCTAGACCAGTTTCTCCTCAGCCCTGAATGTGGTGGCACCACTCAGAGATTTGGAAAGGGAGTCCTGGGCCTTTCACTTCTTCCTTTGCTGTAGCAGGCAGAGGAACCAGCTGGATTCTCCTGAAAATCTTTAGGTTACATTCTTGTTAAAAGAGGATTTCTCAATAATATTTTTTGCTTTAGGTATGTGTGGGAGAGTAAGCCCATAGGCAGCGGGAATCACAACAGTCTGTATTCCAAACCCACACAGGTGGCTCTCATGTCTCACAACTCACTCTGCCTGCAAACTCTCCAATTTCAAATGACAAGTGGTTTTATTTTGTGCGTGTGTGTGTGTGTGTGTGTGTGTGTGTGTGTGTGCGTGTGCAGGATCTCATACTGTATTGTGCAGGCTAGCACTGAACTAGCTACACAGGATGACTTTGAACTTCTGATTCTCCTGCCTCCACTTCTCAAATACCAGGATCCTACACACATGCCAGCACACTTTGTTGTATGACGTGTTGGAGATGGAATTTAGAACTTCATGCTAAGCAAGCACTTTGCCGACTGATCCGCAACCCAGGCATCTGTTTCTATCTTTAAGGACTGATAGCCTGTGTATAAAAACTATTAGAAGCAGGAAAAGAGAAAGAGTGGCTTTAGTAGCCTGATAATAACCAAGGGAAACAGAGGCAAAGCAATAGCAAAATGAAAGGAATTGCTAATCAAACAGATAGACACCTCATGGAGTATTAGGAAGCTGTTTGCATATAAAATGAAGATTAATTTCAGAAGAACAAAGCCATACGTAGAAATCAGTTTGCCAGGGGAAGGAAGCAGAAGAGAAAGGGAATAGAAAGATATGGTCTACAATAAAGAACGCATCTTCCCCATGCATGGTTCTCTATTTAACAGACAGAACCTAGGCTGAGAGGTTGCTATGGTCACCGGACCAATGTTTCATTAAGGGATGGTGACATGTGGCATGAGTGAAAACTCCACGGTCTTAGAGCATTGCGTGACCTGCAACTGAACTACAGCCATCTCTGCATAGTAAAATCTATGCTGAGTTTCTTGGTTTACCAGATGCTTCACTGATGAGATTGGGTTTAATACGTATGTGGATTTTCCTTCCAATGACTCCGCAGTTTTTACACAAGAACTCAAGACTAATTTCCAAGGCTCAAACCACTGGTAATCATTATCTGGGTTGTTTTTCTGAGTCTGGGGTCTGCTGGGGGTTCTCTGCTGTTGGCATTTGTACTTACTCTGCCAGTATTTTACTTTAAAGCCACGTCCTTGCTGACCATCGTCCGTCCTGAGTTTCACCAATACGCTGTCTCTACTGGAACGGATGGGAGCTGGTGTTGTGTCTCCGCAGAGTTTATTTATCATACGGGAGCTGGTACTCGGGCCATCGTACACCTTTAATAAGACATTGTGCACGTCAGACAGTCAAGGCTCTGAACGTAAAGGACTTTTCAGGAAAGAAGTGAAGACAAAATATATGTATGTTTCAACAAAAGAACAGTCCTAAATTATATCAACGTGTCTCTAAGCTTGCGCAATAAACGGCAATGTGTGACAGTAAGGAAGTGAACTGATACTGAAATCTGAAAGATGACAGCTCAGTGCAAACCTTGAGACCACGACTGACACGCGGTGTTGGTTTTTGATTACAAAATGTGTAATTTGTCAAACTTCAGCCCATTTTCTTTACAGGACTCTAGAGGAGCATGGTGAAGAGCAGAAACTGTTAAAGACACAGCTACATGAGTTTACTCTCTCCTCTAATTCACCGCAGTGGTTCGGGAAATTGCCAGTTTTCAACAGAGCCACAAAGTCGCGTAGGTTATGATTATCATAAAGTCCGTAACTATTCAGGATATTTTTTATGAAATCTTTATAGCTTATAGTAAAATACCTCAAATAATTAATGTATCAAGTAGGTCAACATGCGTTCCATGTAGAAGATTGTCATTTTTACCACAATTCCTTAAGGGTTTACTTTGCTTGAATCTTTTATGTGAACGTTCCTCTTACATCCTGCTGAATCTTAAGAACATTTTTAAAGTGCATCTTTGCACTGAGTAAGAGAGGAGCATCAAAGGGCCCAGAGACTCTGTACATACAGCCAAGTAATCCAGAGAGCAGTTGGGGTGGGGCTCCACGTGGAAGTCTTGGAATTCCAGCTGGAAAGGGCTGCCGTGGCTTGCTACCNAGTAGCACTCAGAGCTGTGGTAATAGGGCATCGGGTAGTTGGGGGATGTGAACAACCCCATGGGGCTGGTGAGATTGCCTCCACAGCCTACAGAGGGGAAACAGCGAGTGAGACGTGGCCTTTTCTTCATGCGAGATTAACCCGGGCTACATCATCCTGCCGCTATTCTGGTCTTCTTTGTATTCTGACTTCTCCAGTACTGGGGATGGAGCCCATCTCACATCCCAAGCTTTTGGGTTTTAGAGATAAGAACTCATTATGTAAACCAGGCTGGCCTCAAACTTGAGATCCTCCTGCCTCTATCTCCCTGGGGCTGGATGATAGGAATTCACCATCACACCCAACTATGCTCCTCTTTAAAATGTCACAGGACAGGAGATCAGCTAAAGCTCGACTTCCCAAAATGGACTTTTATTTTTCTAGTCAAGATGAGCAACTTGGTGAAATTTCCTGGGAACTAGAACTTTCCTCTGCCCTCAGAATACATGCTGCTGTTATTCCAAAAAACATTTGTGACATTAACATTTATTGTAAAGAATGACAAAAGTTAACTAGGAAAATTGGCAGGTGGTTGACAGCACGACAATGAAGAAACCAATCAACTTGGTTTCTCTAGTTAAAAGTGGGGCCTTTGCTATTTACCTGTGGATGATGTGTCCCAGTGAGCTAAGAAACCCCTATCTGTTTGCACTCTGTCAGTCTTAAACCTTAGCCACAGCCTGTTGCTCTGAGAGATGATTTTAGGGGGCAAAACTGAGCCACAGTAAATTCCAAGGAGTGGTGAAGTTTCGAAGCCTCCATCTCTGTGACAGGAACAGAAATAAAAATGGATTAAGTTACAGTTTGACTGCAACATTCAATAAACACACAACAAATTCAAAGTATGGGGATGCAGATGAATGGCCGATTTCCTCAGCTAGCATCTCCTAAACACTACTTTAAAAACACAATTTCAAGTTCTCAGGCCTTAGTTCTTCACTGACTAGGAGCTGAATGATTTAATAAAGCGAATCTAGTATTTATGGCTTCGATGGCATCTTTATACCAGCTGCAGAGAGGCTGTATTTGGGATTCCCCTTCTCAAAGCTTCTGGCAAACAGATCAGCAAATACAGAATATGGAACCAGTTATCTACAGTATATACCAATACTTTTCATTTTTAGAAAGAAATATTACTTACATCTTACTGATTTTGAAATCTTTAAGATTTCAAATCTTCAAGATGTAATATATTTGTAATATTTGGGACAATTGTAGAAATAATTACTTTCCTAAGAAGTTTGGGGGATTTTAAATCTATAGGTATTTTTTAAAGGATGATTCATTGACTGTTAATGTCAAGTGCTTAGTTCTAAATTTAAAAAAAAACTAAGCTGAGCATGAAAGTTCACAGCCATAATCATAGAATTCATAGAAATAATTACTTTCCTAAGAAGTTTGGGGGATTTTAAATCTATAGGTATTTTTTAAAGGATGATTCATTGACTGTTAATGTCAAGTGCTTAGTTCTAAATTTAAAAAAAAACTAAGCTGAGCATGAAAGTTCACAGCTATAATTATAGAATTCAGTAGGCTGAGTCAGGAG
Organism: Bramus lutescens; assembly: GCA_001685075.1. Lineage (NCBI taxonomy): Eukaryota > Metazoa > Chordata > Mammalia > Rodentia > Cricetidae > Bramus > Bramus lutescens. Next base: position 73,583 of record LOEQ01002947.1, on the reverse strand, counting down.
GATTTCTGTGAGTTTGGGGGCAGCCTGGACTATCTAGTGAATTCTGAACCACCTCAGGCTATATACTGACACTCTTAAACCCCCTCCCCTCAAATGAAATTATGTTAGTTTAGCATGATATGGCTCAGTTGCAATTTATTAATTTACTATCTTACTTTATAGGAAAGAATAAAATTTGTTATAAAGTGATAAAGATTCTAACACTTTGGAAATGACAGGTAAATATTTTATATAATTGCTTGCCAAAATAATCAGCCTAATATTACTTGATGTAATGATAGAAGAAGATAGATAGATAGAAACTAACATACAATTGCCAGTGATATATTTTTTTAAAAAAATTACACTTGTTTAAAGTGCAAACACTAAAAGAAAATGTCAAGCACTGAAATCCCCAATTCTAGACTTTTGTTATTTAAAAACAAGATAAGGTTGCTATTATACAAATGGTTTTAGTGATATAATAAGATTAAATGGACAGCAAAGACCCACAACCTTAGACTGATCTTACATAAAGAATGAAGGTACTTGACCATGGACGTAGATGCTGATGATCAACTTGACAAGACCTAGAATCAACTGGAATAGGAATCTCAATGAGGCGTCTGGGTTGGCCTGTGGCCATGGCTGTGGGGATTATGTCTTTATTAAATTAAAAATGTGGGAAGAATCAGCCCACTCTAGACAACATCATTCCATCATTCCTGAACTATATGAGATAGAGAAACAGAGCTGAGCGCAAGAAATTAAGCCAGCTAGCAAGAAGCGTGCATGCATTTATTTCTTTTTATTCTTGACTGTGGGTATGATGTGACTGAGTTCCTGGCACCTTGCTCACCTACTATGACAGACTGGAACTTGAAATCATGTGCTACAAGAAAATCTTCCTCACCTATGGTTTTTTTGTTTGTTTGTTTGTTTTTTGTTTTTTGGTCAAGGTATTTCTTTGCAGCAATGGAAATGAAACTAGATGTCAGCAATAGGTGCATCACATTTGAGAGTAGTAGCCCATCGGTTTTCTTTGTCTAAATAAAAGCTGAAACTTATTGCAGAATCTTCCCAATATAAGAATATGAAATAACTATCAGGGGGCCGAGAAGATGGCTCGGCAGTGAAGATTACTTACTGCTCTCACAGAGGACCAAAGTTCAATTCCCAGTATTTTTAACACATAGCTCACAACCACCTGCATGCAACTCCAGAGGATCCAACATTCTTCACAGACACTGCACTTACATGCACATAACCATACTCACATGCATACATATAAACACAATTTAAATAAAGAAAGTAAAATCTTGAATAACCACCAAATCTTAACAATTTCTCCTTTTCTTGAATATCATGTTTAAAATGACAAATCTTATGTGTTATAATAAAGGACATGTAAGATGATTTTACAAAACTTTCCATGTTTCTTTTCATCTTTTCTGAGAAGATTGATGAAAATAAAGGTTATAATGAAGGAGAAGCCCATACCTGATTTCCACAAAATCGAAACACCGTTGCCCCGAGCTATCCTCCAAGGCAAAGTTTATAAACTCCAGTTCAATCTGTTCATTAAATCCCACTGTGATCCTGTAGACGCAATTCCAGTTATTGGGGTACTTATCAGGATAATTCGGGGAGGTGAGTTCCCCATAATTATCTGTATACTCTTCAAAGCACACTGTGAAAAGAAAGAGAGAGAAAAATGGGAAACAGTACACATCTGCATATGTCCTGTAATGTGCAATGCGTTAATTTGTGCTCCTGCACTTGAGTTTCAACAGTATTTTGTAAAGATCCAAGATTGCTTTAATTTTGAAATAATGATTTTAAAATTTCAGATGCAACCAAATCCTAAATCTTAACAGTGTGGCAGACATAGTTACACATTTTCTGACAGGGTAAAGTTTTGGTCTTAGAAGTGTTACAAGTTTTCTAATTTATGTAAATTACCATAAACATTAAAATTAGGGTAAACTATGCAGATATTGGGGGTTTAGAAATATTTCCATTCTGTACTTCTCTTCATAACTTCCCCTTATAAATATATGTATTTATGAGAAATGACTGGGTAGGAGTCTTAGGCATGGAGGAGGCAGCATGTAGGTACTGATGATCAACTTGACACAACCTAGAATCAACTGGGATAGGAATCTTAATGAGGCTACTGGGTTGGCCTGTGGCCATGGCTGTGGGGATGATGGTCATGCACACCTGCAGTTGAAGGAACCTTCCATCAAACCCTGTCTCAAGTACAGACAGGCCACGGAAACAGGCAAGCTACGAATCTCCTGATATCAATTCCCTCATATCTATGATGGAGATGGTTACTAATTTTGGGTATTGCTTTAAGAGAAAGAAATGATGCAGCTAAAGTATCTACCTTGCCATAAATATGTGACAATAATTATCATTATATTTCAAAATAGAATGGGCCTAAGAAAAGTGTAATTTCGAAGAGTATGTTTAACTATTACCATGAAATGACTAGCAGCCTACCCAGAATGCTGCATCCTAGTTAAACAGCAACTGCTCCAGTTTCTTTGAACTTTGCCTGTTCAGTCTCTTTAGACTGTTAGATAAACAGTCCATCCTTATGGACTTACAATCTGAGATATTTTAGAAAGAAAGTTCAGTTTAACTGTGCTATTCACCTAGCTTCAAATTTCATCCAGTGATGACCTAAATCTAGGCCCTTGGAGTAGACAGGCTCCCTGAATGAAGGCTGTGGGGGAGAATTAGCTATTATATTTTATTGCAAGTGAAACAAATGATGAAGTTGTATAGTTCTATTTCCTCAATTGGTATCCTATATTCACCCAGGATTTGGGGAACGTCATTGGTACTGGGAACACAAAGACACACACAAAATGTTATAGGCTCTACTATCTATGTGTGTCACATGAAGTTACAAATATTTATCCCATATTTGAGTTTACTCTAAAAATCAGGGCTTTCGTTTATTGAGAAGGCTCACAGTGATAGTTTACTCGAAAAGGAAGGCAAGAAAGGAGGAAATGGATGAAGGTAAAAGGGAGGAAGAAAAGATGGTGAGGGTGAGAGAGAACAACACAAGGAATGGAAGGAGGCTCATCCTAAGTGCTTCGTGCCCAGTTGTGAATATTACTAGATAAAATTCATCAGACTAATGGAATTTAGGACAGTGTCCCTTAAGTGACATGACTGACAAGCCCATGAGACCACACACAGCTTATAGTGTTAGCCAGTTATTCAAATAGTTAAAGAAAATCATCTCTCCAATTAGAAAACAAATTCACCCAAAGAAACTAAAAAAGGGAAAGTAAACGGGGCTTGAGGACCATCTGCTGTTAGAATGGCTGTAGTAAATCTGTCTAGGTGGGCATCCCCCATCCCCAGCTGTATGTGTGTCTTTCCCTCTGTACCACTTGCATTCTGTGTCTGAGGAAATCCCAAATGCAATAGAAGACAGAAGGCCACCACTCTATAGTCAAAGAGAAGACTAACTTCATGCCCCACCTATCAGAACTTTTGACCAAGATCTCAAGAGAAACAAATTGAACATATAACATAATAAAAGAAGTACATAGGTGAGAACTAAAATCAAGTGAAATGGAACAGAAGTAGAGAAAGAGAAAGAGGAAGAATCACTCTAGAGTCTCCAGTTAGAAAAAGAGCAGACTCACAAAAACAGTGCAAATAAATTTGACAAATTTGTTTACAGACACATACTGCCATAGCTGACTCAAAAGAAAAAAAAGTTTCTGTGGCCTCAATCTATCAAATAAATTCAATCTGTCATTAAAAATCCTTCACAAAAAAGTAGTGTATAATGTGTATCCTCTGGTGATAGTCAAGTATGTTAAGGAAATATTTATACTATTCATGTATAGTTAGGAATTAAGAAGAGGTGATTCTCAAGTTCATTTTGTATGACCAAAGATTATTATTATGTTCAGACAAGACCATCTTGCCACAAAAACACTACAGATAAACATTTCTTATAAATACAGATAAACTATCTGTCATAAAATAAGAAAAAGAAGTTCCAGAGAATATGAAGATTATATTATAACAAGTGTTGCTCACACTGGTAGTATCAGACTATTTGATGTGGGAAAAGCAATCAACATAATCCACCATAGTAAACTGAATTTTTAAAAATCTTCTGATTAGATCATCTGGAGAAATCAGCATCCATCCCTGATAAAGATTCTTATAAAACAGAAATAAAAGAGGAATCTATGAAAATCTCAGAGTCATCATAATACTCTTAAGGAGTAGAAGATTATATGTTTTCTGGCCAAGATGAAGACTGAGAGTACGCACAATCTCACCCTTTCGGCTAAGCAGTGCACAGTCTTACTTGCTATAATAAGCACAAAGGAGAAAGGAAGGGCAGTGTAAAACAATACATTAGATCACAGTTGTGACAATCTATGTAGATTATGGATCCAAGGAAATGTTATTGACATTAATAACTGCATTTTAAAAGTTTACATAGTAAAAGATAACTCTCTTAACATCAGTTTTAGGATATATGTTATGGCCTAACTGGAATACACAAAACAGTATACAACAGCAGAAAGCACATGATGGGCTTAGTGAAAATGTAAAACCGACACTAGGAGCCTTAAAATAGTTCTCATAGAACTAGAGAAAGTATGAATGAACAGCACGTTAAAATATGTTCATGGAAGGAAGACAGTTTGATATGTTTTGTAATCCCAAACTGATCTATGAATTCAATAGGATTTCAGTCAATTTTTAAAAAATTGTTAAAAAACAAAAGGTTTTTTTCTAAAACATATACAGCAATGCAAAGGCTCTAAGTTCACCAAAAGAAAAGTTTTAAAAAGGATATGTCTTTGTGGAAATCTCCACTCTACATCTTTATAGAGCAGAAGCCTATAATATTATGTAATGGAATGTCCTTTTGCTATAAGGCCCAATATGGATATCATGGGATAAAATAGGGATTCCAGACACACCCACATAATACACATGGACAACTGATGCCAGCAATGACTTAAAGGGAATTCCGTGTGGGGTGGGGAGTGTAGAGTTGGGGGAGATGGATTCAGTATATTTCCTTGTACCACTGAGCATCATTTTCCTAACTGAATAGATGTGGAAACTTAACTTAGACTATACTGGGAAATTAAGATGAATTGCAGATCTCAAAGCTCAAGCTTCTAGGAGGCACACAGAGGAAGTCCTCATAATTTTGATGAGCAAAATTTCCGAGATAGGAAACAGAAGGCCCACTAGCCAGAAAAGAAAACAGACTTTTGCAGGCAAAAGAACAGGCTTTGTGCACTCCCTGTGAGATGATAGTTACAGTATAGCATCTGCTTTTTCTTTGCTCTCACAGATCACCTATCAATGGATATAATAAAGGTCATGAATATAAGCAGAGTAGCTATTACAGAACAGTGTGGACATCAGCAATCACATTTTCAATCTGGCAAAGCCATGGGCCTTTACATAAGAAATATAATTTGTATATCTCTGTGTGTATACCTGCTCATGTGCATGTATATGTGTGCGTGTGAGGGTCAAAGGTCAATTCTAGTGTTTCCTTCATCATTTCTCCACCTCAATTTTTGACATAGTGTCTGGCACTGAACCCAAAGCTCACTGATTCTGCTAGTATGACTGTCCAGCAGACACCAGAAATCCCTGTCTCCTCCTTTGCAGCATTGGGATCATAGGTACATGGGATCACATCCATGCCTGGCTTTTCTCTAGGTATAATCAGGCACTCTAACACTGAGCTGTCCTTCAAGCCCACCATAAAGCAGATTTCACACTGAATGTCTCATCTTAATTTTCTGTGAAACAACACAGGCATCCCCTCTAGTTAAAGAGCTGTGGAAGAGGACCGAGACTGTTGGAGATTAAGTTTTAAACATTTTCTAGCTTGGGCACAAATTCTCTGTGGTCTTCTTGTTCCCATTTTTAACTTCATGCATTCCCCTTCTGGGCTCCTTTCAAAATATTCATTAGGGTGTGAGGGAATGAGGAGAGTAGGGAATCCAGGTAGATTCACCCTCTTACACTTATTTATATTTGTTCATAATATTGTGCTTTGGACCAGGCTTAGCCACTTGTCTGGATACCTGTGAAGCTCTTCCCTTTGCAGAAAGGAAGAAACCTTCACCACAGTCTCCTGCAGCCCTACAGTGAATGGCAACAGAAATGGACTGCACACTGAAACCTGGTTGCTTAGTTTGGCTCAAAAACAACTGAGCTATTTCATCTTGGATGACAGATTCAGCATTCTAGACTGATATCTCCTTCATGCAAAGATAAACATGCAAAGGTAGACTTGCTTTCTACTTTCTTGAAACAGCATAAAAATAAAATTCAATCATGCCTACAAGATTTTTAGACAGATTTCATGAAGTGATGCCTAACTTTATATGGTAACTGATACTTTCCAATCTTTTGCTTTGTTTTTGTTCAATTCCACTTTTTTGTTTGTTTGTTTCTTTTGAGACAGTGCTTTTCTTGTAACAGCCCTAGCTGTCCTGAAACTGGCTCTTGTAGGCCAGGCTTGCCTTGAACTCACAGAGATCCACCTGCCTCTGCCTCCCCAGTGCTGGGATTAAAGGTGTGTGCCACTACTGCCTAGCTTCAACTCTACATTTTTAATGAATGAATCAGTAATTAATTTGAAAAACAATGGAATAATTGTTAGATATTATTTATTCTTAAAATTTAAGTTCATTTCTTATTTATACTTACAAAGTTTTTTCTTATTAGTTCTGTATTTAATCAGTGGCTAGATAATAGCTGTTAATAAGATATGATTATAACTTAAATGGTAAAGTATGCCAACTATATTATCTCAATATTCAGGTATTTTCTACTTCATGTTAGTAAATGCTGGAAGTTATATCCATGGCATGGAGTTCTTATGAGTTTCTACCCAACACTGTTATTTTTGTTTTGTCTTTTTTTTTAAATCTCCCCAGGCACATTTGAATGAAAGCTGCTGCAAATGCTTAGGGGGTCAGAGAATGAACGAGAAGTGGATCTCCTTCCTCCCAAACACACACTTAAGGGCTGACATCATAGCCTTATGGCAGGAACTACAGATGGAAGTCTAACTGGATTCAAGCCAGGAACTTTTGACTCCACCAAATGAAGGCAGGACAGATTTAGGGGAAATGTCCATGGGCTGTGCTAAGAAACTAGACATCAGTAGTCCAGACCATCATGATCACTCTAAAATAATATCTGCCATAATAAAATAGGTTACAGGCCAGTGATTGGGTGTCCTCTGGATTTTATCTGACATGATTTCAGGCTACAGAAAACACCCAGAAAAAGATGCTGTCTGAAAGGAGAATTCTCACCTCTGTTCTTCTAGCCAGTAGCTCATTTCATCCAGGCTCCTGAGAGCATTAGTCAACTGCCTGACCATCACCCACTTAACCTCCATTCCAGTCTCCTGAGTGAGCTGTGCCCTGAGACATACCACAGGGCCAGCCTCAGCAACACATGCAATCCAGTCGCCCGTATGACTTTCTGGGTTCTGTCATCTGACTGCTATTTCAAATGATGTGACTGTGTTAACCAGTCCTATGAGTTCATCCAGCAAAAGGCAGACACACAGTGAACAGTCAAGAGGCAGAGAGGATGTACTACTCCCTTGTCTGGGACTTTAGCTCTGTCTGGACCAAGTAGGTGGGGGGCTGGAGTAATGACTAACACACGGGGAAGCAGAGCGGAAGGTCTTTGTAGTTGCTCCTACAGTGTCTCCTTTTTCAGCACTTTGCTTTTCTCCCCTCTCATTTCTTCCTTTTCCGTTTTTCTTCCGTGTTAGAGGGTTTGGGAGAGATTGAACCCAGCCATGTAATCTGAACATATGCTGTAATTGAGCATACTCCAAACTCTGTCCTCTACGTCAGTTTTCCTTCCTGTCGAGCTTACCTGTCACTTTGTCCAGTTCTACTTGCATCTTATCTTTCTATACAATTTCATTACATTTTAAATTATCCTCCTCCTCCCCAGATTATGTTAACGTCTCTTGGCTGTCTCTTCCCTTCATATTGCCTTCTAAGCTTGTGTAGTGTTAACACGATCATTTCAGTCATCACAGAACTGTGTTTCATTTTGTATACTATTACAAAGATCCCCATGATATTTTCAGGAGGCACTTCCCGAATTACATGTTATTTAAGATACAACTAGCTTATTCATGCAGCAAATTAAAATTATGTTCATAGAGGATTAGAACCAGAAAACATTTCAAAAATCATCAGATATAATCTTTTAATTACACAGATGAGAAAATTATACCCCACAAAGTTCAACTGACTTACTCCAAATCTAATATTCGGTGTGGTTTAGGGCCAAGCATATGAGAGAGATGAAACTACGAAGTATGGAAAATTGTGCACACACTGTAATTTCCTGAGAAATCCATTTTGGCCTTTGGCCATTAATCATCTAAATAAGACCTAGTGAGAATGTCAATTACACAAGATAACACACTAGACTTTAAATCCTTGGGCTTTAGAGCCCATGTGCTTGGGCTAGGTAATGGGCTCTCTGCTAGGATGAGTTCCGCTAGCAATGAACATATAGAAGTCTCTGGAACTCTGAATTTCTAAAGTTCTGCTTCCAGAACACAGAAGTTGAACTACTTTTGCCTAGATCAAAGTACAGTGACCAAATTCCCTGGAGAAGGAAGTGAAAAACTGGCCAGGGAGGACTTTCTCTTTGTCTTTATTTATTATAGGATTAAGGGCTACAGAAAATAGCCCCTCAAAGATGGCACGAGACTGTCAGAAAAAGTACGTCCAGGCCCACAAGAGTCCCCTGAACCGTGGAATGCTTGGCGAGTAGGTACCATGTGCCTGCTGTGGATGTGCACTGGATGCCAATTCCCCATCAAGCATTTTTCTAAGTACGTTATAAAAATGAAGGCCCAGAACCCCTAAAAGGGCACACAGCTCAGGTAGCAGCATTACCCTATTTTTAATAAGGTTGTTTTGTCTTTATGCTTTATACCTTATTCCAGAGACTAGACATTAGATCTATTTTGCAATGGAGAAACTATTACCTGATGATGCATCAACTGTTTTATAGGTTATTGAAAATCCTTCGTGGGCAACAGCAGAGTCAGACACAAACCTCAGCTTTATTGAATGGGAACTGCTAATAAGAGAAGGTGGGATGGATTTTCCACAATATCTGTTTCAAACGAAGAAAGAAGAGATAAACAGATTTTTAAATGGTTAGTATATTTGAACCAATATTCCAAAATTTTGTACATTTAAAGATGGTTGTTATCTATTTCCTATCAACCTTGAAACCAGATGTATTTTAGTGACAGCGTAAATACTCTTGTTCATGATTCTCTAAGAGTTGTGTGTCCAGCTGAGTGCCTTGACATCAATGGAAAGTTGAGCAGGCCAGCAATAGCCTGCTGTTAGCATACTGAGGAATTCATTCATGGAACTGTCCTAAGGGGAATCAGTGCATGCTAACCTCATCCAGCACAAGCCCTAGCCAGTCCTGTCACACAGGGGCATCATCATGACATTGGGCACATAGCTCGATTGTTCTGTCACATTTTCTGCCTGCTTCACACAGTTCTTTACACCTGTGTCCGTTAGTCTAATGTACATAGGCATTGAAACCAGTGTCAGGATAGTGGGCGCTGGTGTAAGCTGTCTACTGTCTTCAAGCAGCTAGCTTGTGGAGAGGTAAGGGTGTGATTAGTAAACTATGCCATCGCTCCTTCAGAACAGAAGAAGTTTACTCAGAAAGTCTATTCTAGTAATACCCCAAACACTACTACAGTAAATGACATTATTCTATGGTATTTTATCTTGAGAAGCATGCATAAGAAGACAAGACTAGGAAAACAGAACCAAAGAGAAAAATATAATATGGAACAAATATAAGCTAAGACATTGAAAATGAGAAATGTGAGAATTAAAAAGTTTGGTATAGAATAGCGTTTTAGTATCAACAGAGAATTACCATATTAATAAGACTGAAGGCAGATAAATTAATAAGTACATGGGCACACACAACATGTATCCTAAGGTAGAACATAATCTTTAAAATTTATCCCCCTCAGCAAGAATTGTATTTCTGTCATAGTTAAAAGTACCCAGATTTTTTTACTTTAAGAAAAAGAAGAAAAACTAAAAAGGTGAAATGCTGTGGGACAACAGTCTTGTACCCTGTAAAGGTTTATCAGTTGTTCTGGTTTAATAAAACACTGATTGGCCAGTAGCCAGACAGGAAGTATAGGCAGGACAACCAGAACAGGAGAATTCTGAGAAGAGGAAAGGCTCAGTCAACAATGAATGACTGAGGTGAGAAGCAGAAGAGGGTGAGAAGCTGTATAAACAGAAGTAAGAAATGTAGAGACTAACTTAAAAGGAAAATGTTTACATTAGAGGCTGGGTCTAATTTTGCACTACAAATTCTGCAACTCTGGGGAAATGAGGAGAAAGAAATCTCAAGGACAGGAAATAAATAAATTAAAATGGAAACTGGAAAGTAACCTAATAATATTACAGGGAAAAATCCAAAACTATTCTTACAAGAATACATGTACTTAAAATTCTTCACAGGCTACCAAATATCAAGGACAAAAAGAAACAGGAAAGTGCAACTCATAATGAGTGAATAATCAGTGAATACATATCAAGTAATCACATAACCACTGAATGAGAATAGACATTAAAATAACTGTAACTGTATCACATAGACTTAGAAGGTATGGAAAAATCATATATATTTATATATGGTGGATATTTTGTGTTATCACCAGTGAAATGATGACTATGCTAAATAATGTATTTGTCAGTAATATAGATTTTACTATTCCATGAACACTTTATTTCAAAATGTAACCATATGTAAGGTCAAAATATGTTGCCAATTTATAAAATAAACCTGAGAATATATCTATAAAATGATATAAGTGCAATACTTTGTTCATCTGTGTATGAAAAAAAAATCTATATGCTATACTTCAATGTTCAGCACAAACACCCAAGCATTCTCACCTCCCAAGAGATATCTGAGCAACAGTGTCATCAACTTCCAGGTAGTCATTTGTACAGTTGTAATGGAAGTCCAGGTAAAATGTGTTGAACACCAAACGAATCACTTTGCCTTGCTGGACTACTATATGCCAAGTACAATTTATGCCACTTGGGTAGATCTTTGGAAAACCAGGGCTTTCAATAGTTCCTGTTTCTTCTGTGAGAACTTCTCCACATTCTGGTGAAATAACAACAATCACAATAGTTAATGAAAAGAACTACATGGGTCCCAAAATAAAAGATGCTTATTGTAATTGCTTAAAGAACGAAAGAAAACTGTTGCTTCTTATATGTCATTTATAACTTAGTTTCTTAGTTTTCTCTTCTACTGATAGATACATAACTATTGATAAGTATTTGTTAAAAATAGTCTTTGTTTTAAAGTGTACTTTATAATTTTTCACAGAATATTTGATTTTTATGTAATTCACTTATTGTAATGAAATTGTGTTCTCAGAAGTGGGGATTGAATCCAGAACCTTACACACATAGGCAAACACCCCTAGTTTCACTGGTAATTTATTCTGATAGAAGCATGAAAGAGAGAGAGAGTGACATGCTCCTACCTAAATTCTCACTACTGTACTTAGCCGTGAAGCCATGATTTTCCGTGGAAGAACTTTTCACAAATGTGACGTAAAGAACATTGTGCACAGATGTGACAAATGTTGGTATGCTTGTGCCACAAAATTTCTCATTTTCAGACGATCCCAAGACAGAACTGGCACCAATCTAGGGAAAAATAGATATGCCCAAGTTAATTTTTATTAAGCATCCATCTTGGAAAACTGTAGCCCCTGTGTTGAAGCTACTGGCAATCAATAAGCAAGAGTGTGGTGGAGGATGGGTTGCCGAATCAGTCTCTTTTGGGGACTGTGGGGAGAACAACTTCTATTTCTTGCTTTTGATTCAGGGTGCATTTTGTTCTTGCATCACCACTCTCGTGAGAATTTCCAGCACGTTGCTGGGACAGAAGTGATGAGATGACATGCCTGCCTTTCAGCCAATCGCCAAGGCAAAGCGTTTAGCACCTCCATCACTCTGTATGATGGTGTCTACATGTCTTTTGGTGCCTTATATCATAGTACGCAGGTCCCTCTTACCACAGTTTTTAAAGCTGTTTTTATCATAAGGAGCAGATAGATTCTGTCAACTGCTTTTGTACATTTTATTGAGTGAATACATTATCTTTTACTTTATTGATACTATTATGTTCTGTACTATAATACTCACTGATTTTTAGGACACAATAATATTCTACACATATTTGTAAAAAATTCTCTTCTTCATGGTATATAATCACATACATGCTGGATTCTATTATGTAGTATTCTGCTAGGAAACTTCATATTTATATTTAAGAGATATTGGTCTGTCCAAGCAACAGTCCTCTTCATATAAGCAGCAGCATATTGGTACTTGGGAACCCAGTGGTATTTCACTCTTACCTCAATGTAATCAGTGTCACAGGGGGCAGAACTTCCAATCTGGAAGTCAGTGAAGTTGAGGAGAACGATCTGTCTTTGGGGTTGGGAGATGGTCCACCTACAGGTTCTTTGTCCGGGATAGGCATTAGGATGAAAAGGTGATCGAATGATGCCTTCTCCTGTTAACTCACCCCCACAAGCTAGAAATAGAAAATGAGAACCATATTTGCTCAGAAATAAAGACCTCAGGTTCATTACAGATTTAACTCTGCCTAAGAAACAGCAGAATGTGACACTGGTACAGGAATATATTAACTAAGATAAATCAAAACTTAAAATGTTAGAATAACATAAATTGGATATTAAAAAAAACAAGCAAAGAAAAAAGGACGTCAAGGGGCTGGAGAGATGGCTGAGCAGTTAAGAGCACTGGCTGCTCTCCCAGAGGATCTGAGTTTGATTCCCAGCACCCATGTGTCAGTTTATGGCCAGTTTCAACTCAAGTCCGAGGGAATCCGACACCTCTCCTGGCCTCTGAGGGCATCAGGCGCACATGTGGTGCCCAGACATTTAGATAGACAAAAAGCCCATTCACATAAAATAATTTAAAAAGAGATAGAGATGAAACATGGCTCAGTCCATAAAATTCTTGCTGCATGTGTATGAATTCTGATCTCCAGCACCCATGAAACTGGGTACAATTGTGTGGGTGTGCAATCCCTGCATTAGGTTGGTGTGGGGAGAGCACAGGGGTAAGATGGCTTTCTAGAGCTCACTGTGCAGCCAATACAGCTGAATCAAAGAATTCTAGGTTCAGGGAGGGACTCTGTCTCAATAAAGTGGAAGGGAATTGAGAAAGAGATTCAACATCAATGCCCTGGCCTCTACTGGCACCACACACACACACATACACACACACACATACACACACACACACACACACAAGCTCAGGCATATGACATGCACGCATGAACACATAAGACAGAAGAAGTTTCCTTACCAACTTGATAGTCAGCTCTGAAGCTCGCCTTCTGGACTAATGTGTCTATTCTCAGTCTGATCCAGACTTTATTAGACATCGATCTAATGGGTAACAGGGCTGTATTGCCACAAACCCTTCCAAGTAAGTTGTTATGGTCTCTGACCTAAGCAGAAAAATAAAGACAGATTTGTACTGATAATCATGAAAGTCACTGTAGTAATTGGGGTAGTATTTGGAGACTAGAAATGGCACATTCAAAACAAATAAAAGTTTAGTTTCAGTAGTGTCTATTTTATATTTAGACGTCGTCAGAAGGTCAAGTTTAGCACAAACTAGTGGTACTAAATATAGATAAGATCTTAAGCCAATATAGTCCATAACTATATAATCCTTAAAATGTGCTAATAATTTCCACAACATCAAAAAGGAAATAAATCTGAAACTGCAGTTTCCCCAAAACAACAAAAGCTAAGAATGTAGCATATCAAAAGATGAAAGTTCAACTAAGGGAGAATCAATACTAAAAACAGAATAAAACCATTAAAAGAAAAAGTAAAATCTAAGAGCAATTTTAGACAAAACTTAGTAAGAAAATAAGAAATATGTCTAAGTATACAAAAAGCAAATTTTAAAGATCACAAACACAGAGTCTAAGAAGCATTCAATTAATTAAATGCAATTCTGTGTACAGTTCTTTGCCAAAGTCTTTGAATGTTCGAGATTGCTTATTTTCATAAAGTTATACAAATTACTAAAAGGATGTGAAGGAGAGGAAGACAGGAACAGCTGCTGCAGACAGTGGGACATCACTGCACAGGTCCTTCGGCCCACTCTCCCCGAGAAGGCGGCACTCTGAGAAGGTGATGCACACTTGCTAAGCCCTTTCCACCTTTAAGGGAGAGACAATCCCCACAGTGAACGTGTTCAAAGGCCCCCAGGCATGACACAACTCTCTACTATCAAATTCCAACATAAACAGTAAAAAATAGAAAGCACAGATCAATTGCACTTATTAATATAGATACAGAATCCTAAACAACGTTCTAGAAAAATAAATTTACAGACCACTGGCTCAGTGGGTACCGGCACTTGATGCCAAACCCGACGACCCAAGTTGGTTTCCCCAGAACTGACATGGTGAAAGGAGAGAACCGATTCCTATAAGCTGTCTTCTGATTTTCACAACTGTGCTGCAGTGCAACTCCCACCCCCAACACAATATACAAGCAAATAAATACTTATAATAAAAATTGAAGCAAATCAGTGGAGTGGCCACAAACTGTGTCAATGGGCCCAGTTCATGTCCCCATCTGCTGCCAACCTCCTGCTTTAATAACCTTTGCAAGTTACTACATCTAAGCCTAGTCAATGAGGCAGAAAAAAAAATCTATGAGAAAGCCATGAAATTTCCCAAGATTTCTAGTAATAAAACATTGACTAAAGAGGAGCTCTTGTTACTTCTGATATTTCTGAAGGTGAAACAGGGATATTATTCCCACAGTTGAGAATCGTACAGAGGATGTACATGGAATTATTCTGGAGGATGAAGCCCCCCAATATTAATCTATTTTCAATTAGCATTACTGAGATCTCAGGAAGAAGCCAGCTTGTGCTGGCAGGAGTGCCATGGGACTGTCGGTGCTCACAGGAACCTGAGACAGCACAGATGCTCCCTGGAACCATGGTAGTGTGATGTTTGTGCAGAAGCAGCCACAGCACTGTCACCTAACCAGGGTTTCGCAATGGGCACCATAACAAGGCATTTGAGAAATTGTGAGGGCATTTTTTTCTATTCTGACATTGGTGGGGAATGAGCAGCATAGAGTAGTTAAGATTCATACCATTAGAGAGTCTGAAATGTGATACCCTGTGCGATTTTCACTTAGGTGAAAAAAGTTGCTGTTGAGCACAAAATTTAGTTCATTTTTTACATATATAACATAAAGTACTTTGGAAAATATTTAACATTCACAACTTTCTAGGTTGACCAGTAGAATACAAATGAAAAGGTACTTTTTTCTTCCTTCTGGAAAGCCACCAAGAGGACCTAACTCCTCAGAGAACTCAGTCACCAGCCAGCCCAGCCACATTGGCCTGCATTTATTCACAATTCCTGGCAGTGTAGAAGACAAACTGCTGACTCTGCTTATCTCAAACTGAATTGTCCAGGCATCTCACATATTGGGGGGGAAAGGTGGTTTTTATTTTATTTCTTTAATTTTACTTATAACTTAAGGTTTTTAATATAATGTGTAGAAATATAGATAGATAGATACATAGATAGATACATAGACAAACAGACAGACATATAGATCGATAGATAGATAGATAGATAGATAGATAGATAGATAGATAGATAGAT
>LOEQ01002947.1:27897-56447 GCA_001685075.1 Bramus lutescens | reverse complement strand
GGGGAGGGGGGGAAGGAAATGGGAGGAGGGGAGGAGGTGGAAATTTTTAACAATAAAAAAATCTTAAAGTAGAAAAGCTCTCTGTGTGCAGGGGATTAAGGAGAACTCGGGAGATGTGTCTCTTAAACTGAGGTCAGTAAGAATTTTTTAGGTCAAGGGCAGTGAGCAGTAAAGGCTGGGGGGATATTGCAACATTGTTCCTTTCATCTAAAACCGGTAGAAGTACAAAATTCTGGAAGGATACTTGTCAATATACCTCATGTGTATTAGACCTCGAATGCTATCATAAGAACATCTGAGATGCGGACAAATTTGCATGTGGATCCACATCCAAAGATGGTCTGCAAAGATAAGAGCTAAAGCTATTTCAAAAGCTCAGCCATGTGAGGTCATTGTATGCTGCTCCACTGAGACAGGCTTATACCAGTTCCTTACTCTAAGCTCTTGACATCTGCAACACAATTTTTTTCTACTTAGTCAAGTTATGCTATTTGACCAAATAGCAAGTCTCAGAGGGAAGAGAAGTGTCCTTCCAAGTATCTAACAAGAACAAACAAAGAAAGAACACACGAGTGAGATGGTGTTGGGCCCTCTAATCCCCAGATTCTACTTGCTTTTTCTACGATTGCCATTTCTGTGTTCTGTTAGTCCATTAGAAGATGAGAAGAAAGAAGAAAACCAGCCAGCCACATCAGAGCACACTGGAGCTGGCTGGTCCCCTGGGTCCTGGTTAGTGAAACTTCAAGGACATTAACAAAGGGAATGCAGCTGCCATCCAGATGTTATAAGAGAAGCTTACAGACCTCAAGAGCCCTGAACCTGGAAGGTGCAACTGATTTTGTCCGTGTTTCTCTCTTTATGGAAGGAAACCTTATTAATTCTGAAAGCCTGGGCTCTTCTTTTTTTAATTATTTATTATGTATACAGCATTCCTTCCATGTATGCCTGCAGGCCAGAAGAGGGCACCAGACTCCATTACAGATGGTTGTGAGCCACCATATAATTGCTGGGAATTGAACTCAGGACGTTTGGAAGAGCAGGCAGTGCTCTTAACCTCTGAGCCATCTCTCCAGCCCCAAGCCTGTGCTCTTCTTGGATGCCAGGTAGAGCAATCCTTTAACCACCAAACTTTAAAGAGAGATGCTGGATTTAAATGTAAAAAATGTTCTAACTGACCCCAAATTTATTTGCACTTAATATACTAGCACTTGTAAATTCATACATACTCTCATCCAAAGCCTGCTTTCTTTGTGCTTGGAAGCTTGAATAAACTATTTCATATTTCATAATCACAGATTTCTTTTATGTGAGAGCATTGACTATCTGTTCTCTGCCGTGAGACTTATCATATCTCCTGATGGAGTGCTAACACTTAATCCTTTCCACGGACTGGGAGCTTCACCACAGGAACTGCTCAGCCTTGAGGAATTCAAGTAGATATGGTACACCTATTTCCTTATGGAGGCTTTGACTGTCATTGGGTGACTCAAATGTTGTTTACTTTTTCTTCTTGAGAAACCAGGAGCCTGGATCCTAGAAAATCAAAGCCCTAGATGACAGTAGCGGAGCCTCAAACAGAACGAAACCCAAACCAACAGGGCAGAAAGCAAGCATAGTAACTAACCATGGAATATGCTTGGTTATCATTTTTTATTTGCCTGGGAAATGTTATTAATTGCTTATTATAATACAACCTAAAGAAAGATAAACAATATCGAAACTGAAAGTTTCTCTTCTTTTAAGAAGTCATGGATGTCATGCAATTTTTACTTGTAGAGGAAAGACCATAAGTTGATTAATTTAGTGGTCACATTTACAAAGGAACCACAAGGCCCAATGGAAGACATCAGTGTTCTGTAAACTGGGATCAAGTTTCTCAAGGACTTATTTTGTTTCACTGTAAATGAGCAGGTCCTTTGTTTGTATGAGTGCACATGTATGTGAGGGTGCACATATGTGTGTGTGTGCATGTGTATACATGCACAAACGGAGGTCAAAGGACACCTTAAGATGTCATCCTCAAAAACATCATCTGTCTCCTTTGAGATGGAGTTTCATTGGTCTGGAACTGACAAATTAGGCTGAACTGGCTGACCTCGGGGAGCCTCCTGTTCTGAACATCCCAGCGCTTGGATTACAAATGTGTGCTAGGGGCCAAACATGCTTGCAAGGTAAGTTCTTCACCAACTGAGTATTGCTGCCTGCCTCTCAAGGATTTCTTTATTCGTTTTGTGTATTTACAAATTCTTACTAGACTCCAAGAGGCTCAGGATATAATGAGTAACCTAAGCTATTTAACCTATGAAGTATTGCAAATGGCATTTATAAGCTGAACTAGTTCCTAAAGAAAAACTACCCATTAAAACCTGAGTTCTTGTAAGGAACTATTTTCTGTACAGAGAACTAAGATTAACTGGACTGAAAACATAATTCATATGAAACTTTAAGTGCAAGCTGTTGAGCTGAGTAAGCAGTAGACTTTGACATCTGGAACAGATCATGTCTCAAAACCATGCCTGAATGCATGTGTGCATTTCTCTGTGTGCTAACTATCCCGATCTGGCTTTACACTACAAATTTAAAATCCATTCAAGTATCAAAACTTAATTCAAAGAAAACCAAATATGCTAAAACTAGGAGGGCTGTCCCACCAAAGGACTGAAAACAGAACCTGGCCATGTGGTAACATTAAACCTGTTAACATACTCTCTGTGAATTGAATTGTAGGCTGATGGACTCCTTGGTGCCTTGGTGGCAGAGGGACTTGATCTTAAAAACTATATTCATCTAATACAGGTGAATGGAAAAGGACTGTGGTTTCACTCCAAATAAGAGAATGATATTCAAGGGATAGAAGACGATAGACACCAGGCCTGGCATAGTAATGATGATAATATTGCAATTATCATCATCATTATTATTGGTTATTGGTTTTTATTCTTCATTAGCCTATTTGACCACTTGTGGTCAGCATTTCAGCAATTTAAGAACATTTGAGTCTCACAAACTAGTATTAGTTTAGATCTCCATCTATCAATAAAATTATCAATTAAAACTTACCTTCTAAAATCAAGAAAAAGCAACCTATTTTTCCTAGAGTATCTTCTCTCCTGATTCTAAGCCCCAGCAATCAACCCTCCCTTTCTCCTTCCCATCATTCTCACTGTTGTGTTGTTGTGACCACTCACTGGCAGGCACATGCTAAAAGCCTGCTGATATTCTTTCCAGGTTCTCAGAACACAACCCATCCTCTTTAGCTCAGCCTGTATGGCCACACAGGATCAGTGCCTGCCTAGTTCATGCCTTTTCTCCTTTCTGAGTCTTATCACTGTGGTCTGTTTTCAGATGGTTTTTTGTCATATTTTTATATCAGTCAGTCTTTGGGACTGTGTTGGCCACTGTATTTCTTGGGTATTTCTATCACCAACTTCCCACGTGTAGACCCCATAGGTACTGTCCTCGGGGAAGCTACTTCAGATCAGTCACAGCAGAGATGAAGTCAAGGCCTCCATACTTCTTGTTCATTCCACTCCTTTATAATATTTTTAAAATTTTGTCATAGGTATAGAATTTATTTCCGTGTCTGTGTGGAGTGGAGGAAACCCTGAGAAAATAAAGTTCTGAGTGACCGTGTGCTGCTGACATGGATGTGGCCATGTCAAGGATCTTAGCCTCAGACCCACAGGAAAGCGGCAAAGCCTTCCCCCGGAATGAGGCTCGGAGGACACAAAGCCTTGTGTGCAGATGTTGATAGCGTGTGCATGGAATGTCCATCATAGCTTCCTCCCCGTGGATATCTATGGCCTGAAGACTGACTGCTCCCCTATAGAGATTGCTCCTACTAAGGTCAGCTAAACCTGCCTCCTTGATCATCAATATATAACAGTTCTGCTTCCTTGTTTATTTGTACATAACAGCCCACCTCCTTATTCAGCTGCATGCAATAACCCTGCTTTTCTGCCCAGTTACACATAATCAGTAAGCCATGCTTCTGGGTTGCTTCATTTCTCCATCAGAGAGCACAGCACACCTGAGCTCCGTGTGTTTGCTTTCTTTCACTCTCTTGCCATCCATCCCAATGAGATCTGGCCCCCAAGACTGTGCAAGGACGGAGCACATTGCTAAGCAGGAAGATCTATTCCTCTAGTAGGCATGCCCTCCCACTCTATCAGCCTCTGCTGTCACCATCCTTCTCCAGTTTCTCTGAGTCAGTGTGCGGTAAGGTCTGGAAAACAAGTGGGATGTAAAAGCCCATTCCTCTCCCTCCACAGCCTGCTTCAAGCGTCAGCCTTAATGTCATATACTTTAGCCGTTCCTACTCAGCCTACAACTTGTATTTTCTGGAATAAAGATTTTAAATTGCATTGCTACCTCCTGTGGCCTTCATTCAGAATAGTCCTGATGGCTTAAGCCACTTACGAAATATTAATGACAGGTGCTGCTTTGTGTTCTGGAGAGATGTTTCTGTCACATCTATTACACTGTTCTATACACTTTAAAAGCTCTCTTAGGCAAGAACAAACTAACTAAAAGTTAATCTCTCTTTGAATTCATGCTTTTGCAGCCATGTAACACTGACCATGGGCAAATGTGTTTTTAGAAGTAGAAACTTTAGTTGAGATGTGTGTGTCTGTGTGTGCATGTGTGTGTTTGCATGCACATGTGTGTGTGTGTGTGTAAATGTGTGGTTTTAGTTTAAGACACAATGTTCTTTCATAATTTCCATCAAAGTCGTATGAGGTTGTGCACACATCAGAATGTAAATAGATACATGGCTGGCCATGGAAGAGTCTTACTGACTCATTCTGAACTACTGATAAGATAAAGGCAAGAATAAAAATTTGGTCTAGGAGAATTTAGTTTTATAATGTTTTGTAAAAACCTTTAAGGCTTTCTTTCTCATTACGTCTTTGATTTTATTTTCTCAAAGATTAAATAAACAGATAAGATGGCTTACTTAAGTAGAAACTGAAGTACTCAAAGAATTACCCAAAGTTACACTGTCATCTAAAACGAACTAAAGTAATAATTAAGATCATTTAGCCCAGTCCCAGTCTAACTAGAAAATATTCAGTCACTCTGCTTTTCAAAATTAAGTTGCTGGGTGCTAGTTTTATGATCTTTTCCCCCCATAACAATTTAAAGGAGTCTACTAGGTGGGTGGAAATTCATGGAGAGTGTTCACTGAAGACAGAGGGTCTATCTATCTTTCCAGATGTGCTGACAGATCCTACAGCCACGAGAAGCACCTCTGTCAAGAATACAGAAACTCCACAGAGTCCCTTGATACCACAATGATGTTTTTGCTTTTCTTGGACAACTTCTGTGCCTGGTTTCATAGTCTCCTGTGACTTCAGAGTAGGGTGTGGGATTCCCAGAGCCCTGCTCTCTGGGGAAGTCTAAGCTTCTCCCGTGCTTACAAGAACAAACACTATTACAAGTCTGTTCTTGCAAGAGGCTGGTGTGCCTCCTAAATATAAGCCACAACTTACTGAACACCTATTGTGGGCAGGTTACTTAATTTCTCTGAGCCTTAGATTCCTGAGATTAAAACAGGAGGATGTGAGTATTTAATGAATTAGTGTAACTCTGTGTCAAGACTGACTGGGCGATCTGAGCAAATATCTGACTTGCTCTAGAAAATCTATCTGAAATTTTAATCTTATCAATACCTCTAGGTACATTTACTCACATGTGTGTGCCTTGGTAAACAGAGCTCCATTGAACAACTTATAATTTAGCACTATCGTGATTGTCTAGTTTTAACTCTCCTTCTCATGCCTTCCTGGCTCCCTTATCAAGCACTTGTTGACTTCTCTTCTTTAGGGCTCTGTTAGACAAATTTTTTAGATCCCTAGAACACTTGTTCTTGAACTCTTGCTTCACCTGGAAGCTTCCCATTCCCCACGATGCTGCTTCAGAGGAAATGTATACACTGCCATGTCTGCCAAGCGCTCTGGTGACCTAGATGGTTTGAATACCACCGCTCCACAGAATATCGAAATTGCAACGAGTGTCCCACAAGGGTAAGGAGCAGAAAGGTTACCTCAATGTAGGTGTGAGTGCAGCCCATGTGGCTCTCCAGCTCCACGTGGGTAAAGTTGATATCTATTTTCTCTCCTTCGGGTTGTGTGATGAGATAGACACACTGTCTGTCGTGACTGAAGGGTCCAGACAAGGGAGGAAGCAGGAGCTCACCCTCTGTGCCTGTGTAGTTCCCGCCACAGCGCAGATCCGCTGAGGAGAACAAAGGAGGGAAGGGATGGTCATAGGGATGGCATTCCTCTGGCTGGATACATCAGGCTCAATTTTCAAAACTTTAGCTCACTCCTACGCTTAAATACCCCCTGCTGTGTTCACCCTGTATGACCCCATGTCACTTGTTTTATGAGTTTCAGTTTCAGATGTATAGATATAGATGTGGATATAGAGATAGATACACATATGACAGCTATAGGAATACTAAGACTGACTTTGCATTTAGTCTGAAGCTAAAGCAAAGGGTGAAAGAGACCAATGAGAATGGTTACGATTTTTTCTGATATAGAAATTTCCAGGGTGCTTCCCCCAGCAATTCTCACTGAGAACACAGTAATAGGTGATACAAGCAAAAGTCTCTCACTGACTCAAATGAAAGCCATAGAGTGGCTCAACTTTGTTCTTTGCTTCCAGACATGAAGGTAACCGAAAGCATCACAGCTAAATGTACAGACATGAACTCTAGACGTGGTACCTTCCTGGAAGCGCACTGGACTTGATCCAAAAATGCAGCTACGTATTTCTCAGAGAGACTACACTGCTCCCATGAACACTCTTGCATGCAGCAAAACAAAAAGCACCACTAGGGACCTGAGGTTCTGAATTATTTAGTTTTAGGGGCCTGTGGTCTCCATCATAATATGGATCTCATTATTGAAAGGTTAGGGGGTACTGTAGTATTTAACCCAGTGGAGATAAAGAATGAATCTGAAGTGGTATGAGAAATATACACGAAGGCATGTCACTAATCCAGGAAAGCCTTCGTTTTAGGCATCACCGAGCAGCTGTGAGCACAGCACCAGACTCCCAGTGGACAGTCAGTCTTGAGTCAGCAGGACACTTACAGGGCATGGTTAGATAGGTGATGTGGAAACCCTTGTCAGTGATGTCAGCATCAGAATGGAAATGGATTCTGGCAGCAGGACCCGTAGTCTGAAGCGGTGGGGTAGACAGAGAAGTGCAGAATTTCCCAAGAACGGGGTCCTGATGGAAAGGACCATCTCGAATCTAAAAAAAGAACAAGCCATTAATCTTGAAAGTAGTCAGGTTCTCACTAATGAAGTCACTTGGGACATAAGCTTCAGAAAAAAATGTCATTTAAGTATGGCAGCAAGGTAAAGCCATCTAAAGTACTGGATAAACAGAATCTTTCATTTGGAAGTTTCCCGGTCATATACATAACTAGCACACAGTCAGTGTCCGGTAAAGAGTGTGTCCTCAAAGACCTGTCAAATGCCTCAGCTACTGCTGGAATTTCAACTCTGGGCAGAATACACACTTTGGGTTTTTCTTATGATAATGTAAAGTTCAGTGATTTCTTTCATGGATCCCCTTCCCCTAAATTGAAGAAATCCTAGTAATTTAGAAGAAGAAAATGGTATTTCAAAGGCAATAGGAAAATGGAGAGTAGTGATAAGAACTGATCTGCAGCTTGGCTGAGTACACGGGTGTGCAGAGAGATGCAGGCAGGGGAGGATGAGCATAAAGATGCACATAAAGATGAGCATAAAGATGCACAAGCGTGATGGGCATTTAGCACTGCATACAGCTGCATACTGTATGCTGACAGTGCAAACTTATAAACTGTTACTTTTTCTGTGTTCTCATGTGTGTGAATTCTGTGTGCATTGTGTGCTTGTGAGAGTGTATGAGTTATAGGTGTGTGTGTGTGCGTGTGTGTGTGTGTGCATGAAGGTATGTGTGTATCTACCAGCATGCATGTGTATTACTGGGCTGCGGCATTCTTATGGAGGTCAGAGGACAACATACACAAAGCAGTTCTCCCCTTCCACTGTCAGACCTGGAAATCAAACTCAGGTCCTCAGGCTTACTGGACAGGCACTTTTACTAACAGAACCATTTCACCTACCCAAACTATAATGAGGTTACATCCATAATGAAACCTCAATGCAACGGTTTCCTCCTCCTCTCCTTCCCTCCCCTCCCCTCCCCCTCCTCCCCTTCCCTTCCCTCTTATCCTCTCCTCTCCCTCATTTTTCCATCCCCCTCGCTCTCCATTTTTTTTAAAACAGGACCAAGGACTGAACCTAAGATCTTTTGTAATTTCCAGGCCTCAAAAACCCTTGGTTTATTCTGCATTGACTAAATCACATTGACTGCTCAATAATTCTGACATAATTGCAAAAAATCTATACTATATAGAACACCAAAGAGTGAATGAACTAAAAAGGATTCTCATGTGGTCAATTTCATTTACTCAAATTAATTTTTCCATTGGCAGCAAATTTATAGGGCAAGGCTACTTTACTTTTTACTTGTAACTAGTTCCTTGAAACACTGATGAGAAATTAGTGGGAATCCAATATTATGTGGATGATTGATACGTTCTATAATGTGGTGTTCAGAAATTAATATGTAAGAATAAAAAGGCTTTAATCTCATTTGATAGGATTTATTGAATATTAATTTCACAATAACTCACTTTTTACTATCAAATTTTAAAAGTGTATTTTGCTAGGACTTTCCAAGGAGAAGCTGATCTTTAAGTCATTCCCAAAGGTTTCAAATCCATTATTACCACTGCTAATGACTAATGGCTTCAGCTTTGGAGACCTACTTGGCAGCTGCATCCTTCATGCTTTATGAATAATTCCACAGCACTCCATCCTTCTCTAATGGACTCAGAAAGGCTCATTGTCTCGTTAGCAGTGCTCAGGGGGTCTGAGATTTACGGTGACAAAAGAACAGGAAGCACCTAAGAACTCAGGCTCCTTAGTGACCTTCCAGGTCTACCAGTGGAGAGAGGCGTTTCTGATGTGCCCAATCGCGTGTGGAATTTGAATGTTACAGTCCTTTTCTTCCTCCATATTGTAAATTTTTTTGTTAATGGGATAGAGCAGACCAACTCTCTTCCTCTCCAGGGAGACTTTCAACATTTTCCAGTGAGATTTAACACTGACAACCCTTCCCACAGAATCGTTACGGCTCACTAAAACTAAATGGTGGGACACCCTGAGGGTTTGTCTTGCACAACTAAGAATTAGAATCTGTGTTGGAAGAGACAGTCATTGCTTAGGATTTATTCTCAGTCCAGGAGGCTGAATCTCCAGTCAGGAATGGGGGAAGGCAAGCATGGTTTTCCACACTCAAGACAAACCTAGACATGCAAACTAGTGTGATTGAGATTGACGATTTAGCATTGACTTTCTAAGTATTAGTAACAAATCTGGGCCGTCCATGGGCATCATTGACCTGCGTTCTGAGTGCTAAGCACACGTACCAAGGCCTATCTAAATGCAGTGTTTTACCTCCAGATAATCTTTACTGCAGTCATCGTGGCTCTCCAGGCTCAAGGTCCCAAAGGTAAACATTATCAAGGAGCCAGGACTGACCAGAACGTGCCAGACACAATCTCTTCCTGGGGGGTAGTTTCCAGGGTACCCCGGAGATGTAATGGAACCATAATCACCAGTCAGTACGCCGCCACATTCTGAAATAAGAAGGAAAGTGACTAAATTCGTGTGTATACTAAATTCCCATAGAATTCTCATAGATTCTGCTGGCAGGAGGCAAGATCTTTTACATAACTATGAGGAATTTAGGTTAGGAGGCTCTCATAACCAACATGGTCCTTCAAGCTGCCCAGACTCACAGCTGTAAACCAGTTTACAAACAAGGTAAACCAGTCACCCACTCAGGAACTCTGTACCTAGAAAACACCGTGCAGTTGTGTGGTTTAAGACTCAGAGTTTACCCTTTTGAGACATAAATAATGAACAATGGAGAAGCCCGAGTGCTGAATCCTGAACTCATCCTAGAATTCTTTCCATATCGAACTTCCAGGTGGTACAGAAGTAAATAAAGACAATAATACTTCTGCTAACTAAAGTCAGCAAAAAATGTGAAGTTTCTCAAGTATTCATGATTTCAGAGCAACATGTAATATAAGGAAACAGTTGTGTGGAAACAGCACCAAACATGTTTGTAGGAGTTTCCCAGGTAATTGAAGAAGCCTTCACTGCTGTTACACTCAGATGCTGTAGTCTGAGGAAGACTACAGAGCATCTAACAGAGACCAGCTCAGGCATGGAGCTAGAGAATACCAAAGTGGAAGAGAATGAATAACCTAATACTATTATCAATCCCTTCCAAAGGGAGAGGGTTTGGTGGAGATCCTGAAAACTGAACTGAAAGCTCAGAAGAGCTAGAACCATGTACTAGGAATCATGGTACCCCATCCAGATTAAGGGGAAGTTTTGAAACACCCTTCTCAATTCTGGCATCAATTAGATCAAGGTGATCTGTCAGTAATGTAACTGCCTATTAAAACAAAAGCAACTGTTTAGAGAATAGAATACAACCCAGAGTCTGTATAACAGATAAGCTATAATGTCAGACTCATGATACAGACTTACTCGACCCTAGTGGGGAAAAGTAAACAATAATAAATAAGAGTCACTGTGAGCAAGGCCGGAAACAATCTGATATCGGGGCTCCTAAGCAAGGACTCCATACTAACTATAAATTTAAAGGGGGAAATTTGATAAAAATATAGTCTGATAAAGTTTTTCAACAAAAATGTAAAATTCATGTTTAAAAATCATATGAGTTCTTAGGTATTATATTATCTATTAAGTCAATGCTAACCAAGTTACAATTCCTAGTACCACAGAGGTTAGGTGTAGAGTAAGAGACTGGGGTGTACAGACATATCTCCTTAGGAAAGGGAAATAGAATAGATAGTTATAGATAGCTAACTGTCAGCAGGGGTGGGGTGGGAGGGATGGAACAGGTGAATCAAATGAAGAGGGCCTGGGTGGAATACAAGGAAAGGCAGCTAAAATTAAGGATCTTTTGTGGGACAGTTTAGAAGCTTAATACAGTAGAATTTTCCTAATACGTGTGTGTGTGTGTGTGTGTGTGTGTGTGTGTGTGTGTGAAGGAGATCTAAATGAAAACACCAAATAAAAGAGGAGACGGAGCCCCAGCTGGACCTGTCACCAAATGATGCTTCTAGTATCAGAATTGGGATACATCTAAGTGAGTTGTTGATCTAAAGGGTTCTACAAGAGTCCTAAACAGCCCAGGCTGTTGACAAAACTGTAGGTTACTTTGCACAAATTCTGGCAAGGCCCCATTGCTAAAGACAGTAGCTACACGGTTAATTGAACATGGGAAAGTTGAGCTGGTGCCTACATAGAACCTTCAACTCTATGTTCTAGCATCTTTAGTATGGGAAGGTACTCTTCTGGCTACCAAAAGAGAAACGTTAACACCAAGCCAGCCACAAACCCTTTGATCTACAGTGGTGCCCTGCCTGCAAGATATGTTAGGGCAATGGTAGCACAAAGCTTATGGGAGTAATCAGCCAATAACTGACTGTATTTAAGGCACACTACATGAGGTGTTAACCCATACTGAGCACTGTTTGGGTGACCAAGAACCAGAGAATAGACGGATTAAAGACTTAGGGGAAAACCAAATACTGATGCTCTAAAAAAAAAGGAAAAAATAAAATAAAAGCTTAAAAAATAAAGAAAAGAAAAAGGAAAATAAAGGCATCAATAAAATGACTCCTAATGTCATTCTGCTA
The DNA here is from genome assembly GCA_001685075.1 of Bramus lutescens. Lineage (NCBI taxonomy): Eukaryota > Metazoa > Chordata > Mammalia > Rodentia > Cricetidae > Bramus > Bramus lutescens. The sequence goes on along the minus strand of LOEQ01002947.1, from coordinate 44,635 downwards.
TACCCATAGACCAATAGATGAGTACTTGCTTAGTCATTATTGGAGAAACTTCCTCCTGCAACAGATGGGAACAAACACGGAGACCTACAACCAGACCGTATGCAGAGAGTGAGAGAACTTAGAACACTCAGCCATAAATGGGATATCTCAACCAAATCCCCCCCTCAGGGTTCAGGGAACCCCATGGAAAAGGAGGCAGAAAAATTCTAAGAGCTAGGCAAGATGGAGGACAGCAAGAAAACAAGGCTCTCTAAATCAACATGATTGAAGCTCATTTGAACTCACAGAGACTGAGGCAGCATGCACAGAGCCCGCACTGGTCTGCACCAGTGTGCATATTCTGGTTTTCAGTTTAGTGTTTTTATGGGATTCCTGAGTGTGTGGATGAGTGAGTCTGTGTCTTGTGCCTTCTCTTGGGTCTTTTCTTTCTGTTTGTTTGTCTTGTTCAACTTAGATGTGTTAGTTTTTGTTTTATCATATTGTACCCCATTCATCATATGATATCTTGTTACTATCCCGTAGAAGCCAATCTGGATGGGAGGGGAGGGGAGGAGAGAAGGAACTGAGAGGAATACATAGAGGGGAAACTGTAATAGGATATATTATTGAGAAAAAATCTATTTTCAATGAAAAAATAAATGAAATACAAGAAGAAAAGTAAAAATGTCATCTCTGTAATATAGAAGTCTTTACACGGTAATTTTTAACATTACTTTGGACACAAGACAGGACCTTGTGTACCTAGATATTCCAAAAATTCCAAAAGGAAGTAAACAAATTAAGTGAAGAAGAACTAATTGGAAGGGGAAAGGAATATAGGAATAAGGAAGCAGTGAATCACAGTCATAACCTTTAACACATATCATACGAATCCCAAACTGGAAGGAGATAGGGAGATAGGGATATCAGAAGGCAAGGGATGACAACCTAAGCATGGCATGACAACTGACTTTCCAGAGAGAATCTATGGAGGACAGAGACGATGGAATGACAGATTTAAAGGCTAGCAGAAAGGAAATTTAAAATTTTCTGTATGATAATATTCTTCTAGGGTCAGAGTATAAAAATGACTGTTGGTCCAACAAATACTGAAGCTATCAGCAGTGGATGTGGTATTAGATATATTAAAGAATGTACTTGAAGACGAAGTAAAGTTACCCTATACAGAATGCAAACGTCTCTCTACTTGCAAAAGACATAATTATACATACAGAAAAATCCTAGACTCCACCAAAAATACTTAGGTCAATAAAATAAGCTAAGAAACTAATTCAGGAAGGCTACAGGTTATTCATAATAATAATAATTATTATTAATTATTATTATTATTTAAAATAAGAAAATTTTTAAAAACCCCATTCAAAGTAGCATCAAAAAGTGATTCACCTCATGAGGAATTTAAACAAGGATGTGGAAATATCTATAGACAGAAAACTATAAAATGGTACTAAGTGAAACGTAATAAAGTGTTAATAGATGGAATAATATACATTCATAAATTAGGAGAATTAATATTATTTTTTTTAAAAAATCATGGAACCCAAGGTGATATAAAAATTCAATGTCACCTCCTTCAGATTTCCCATGATATTTTTCATGGAAACAGAAAATTGGTCCTGTATTTCATGACAAACTACAAAGACTCCAAGTGGGTAAGAGAATCCTGAGTAAGAACCAAGCTGGAGACATCACAGCACTTGGTGCTAAAATATACAAAACAGCTTCAAGCAAAGCTATATTAGGGGTATATGAACAGACATCTAGTCTTATGTATTGTAATAGAAAATACAAAAATCATTCTATTTCCTGTTCGACTGATTTGGTTAAAAGGTGCTAAGAATGAACAATAGAGAAAGGATAACCTTCATTATAAATGTTGGTTGACTGAGCCGGGTCTTCACTTGCAGAAGAATTGAACTTGACCATTATTTCATATCTTACAGAAATATGAACTCAAAATGGACTAATGACTTAATTAAATGGACTGACTCTGCAAAACCACTATTAAAACAGAGGGAAGATCCATATTACAGATCTGAATAATGATTAATTTTGGACTAGACTCCAAAATACACAGGCAGTAGAAGTCTATAGTTAGTAAAAAAAAATGATACACCATGATAAAATAAGATGTTTCTGCACCAAGAGAAACAATCAACAGACTGAAGAGGGAGCCTGGAGGGTGGATACAGAATCAATAATCTGTATCTTATATGGTGGTAGGGGGTTGATGTCCAAAAGAAATAACGAAAAACATCAAGAGGAAATAAAAACAAGTAACTCGAATGGCCATTGTCAGGGGGATGCTAGGCAGCACGTGCATTTAAGAAATACTGCAGGTTCAGCTCTGGTCATCTACTGTTCAGCATGGTAGCAATAGTCAGCACAACATGATGTAATTGACATCTGGTGAGAAAGTAGTTCTTAAACATTCTCACCACATACAGAATAAAAAGGAAAACCAAACATTTGAAATCATTAGAAAAGGGAACTCAAATAAAATATAGTAAGCAAAGTTGTCAGAACAAAACAAGTGAAGTCTACAGTCACAGCTTGATATCTCTGTGTAGTTCTCACATGAGCAGAGCTAACATCTTAAGTCACTAGGGAAATACAATATTTGAACAAAGCTACTGTCCAAATTGACTAAGTTAACGGTGAACATATATAGATGGCCATATCCATTTATTATGAAATACATGTTTTTTTCTCACCATAAGGGAACTATCAAAATAAAAGCATTAGTCCATGAAGCATATTCCGAACACTTGGTACACTGCTTCATTACTGAGTGACCACACTGGAAATTATGGTCACTGAGAAACCAAAATAAAAACGGGAAAATATCTTGAACTGAATACTATAAAAATATACATTAAAACCTATAGATAAGACAGTAAATTGATTCACTTCACTGCATACATTAACATGTACTTTTGCTGCATGTGCATATGTGATGTAATGTGCATATGTGTACACAGAGGTCAGGGGTTGGCTTCCAGTGTTTTTCTCAATCACACACTACCTTGCATATCATGGTGAGCCTTCACAGTTGAACTAGAGTCTGCTGATTTGTTTCATCTAGCTAGCCAACTCTCTGAGGATCTACTTTCTCACCTCCTGAGCACTGGGCTAAGGCAGGCTGTACTCAAGCCTGATAGTTATGTAGGTCCTTACAATTTCATAGCAAGCACTTTGCACACCAAGCCTCTCCTCAGGCCCTAAAAAAAGTATTTTTAAAGTCCAGGAACCACTTTTTGAATCTTCTAGGTCAAGATCTCAGGAAAATTATAAAAGCAAAAGCAAGTTAAGTTTTCCAAATAAGAAAGCGAAAAAAAATTCACTTTTAATATAAGTAGGCTTGAGATGAATTCAGCACACTAATGTGGCATAAGCAAAAAAATGTGGAAAATACAAAAGATTAAAAACATACTTCCCCACAGATCACATGGTGGCACACGAAGAGTAGAAAAGAATCTTTGAAAGATTTAGAGTTTAAACTGAAATCTGTGAAACATTTCCAGGTAAAAGCTCATACAAAGCAAGCACCAACTGAGTGTAATGTAAGAACAAGAGCTGGGCATAGTGCCATGCACTTTCAGATCCACCACCTGGAGGACAGAGGCAGGAGGATCCCTGTGAGGGCCAGGCTTGCCTGGTCCATAAGGTGACTTATAGGCTGGAACTAAACGGTCAGGCCCTATTTTAGGAGAGAGGGGGAGAGANAGGGAGGGAGGGAGGGAACAAAAACCTGAGGACAATGAGAAAGAATTATCAATTATGAAGTGGTCATTAAAATAAGGACTATTATAGGAAGGAGCAGACAATGTCCCCAGTGACATTCTTGTAGCAAATTTACTAGTTAGAAGTTATAAAAATGGTTTTCTGATTGATGGTGAGAGCCTATTGATGAAGACACCATATCCTTTGGCCATAGAACATGGAGAAATCACTTGACCAGGAAGTTTTCTCCCTGTTTGTTAGCTTTTGTACTTATAGAAGGTTCTATGCAGGCTGCTGCAGAAAAAAATTCATCTGTGAACCCTGAAAACTGCAATCATACCTGCACAAGGTATGTCCATGGGTGCCATAGTGGTATGAATTAGTTACTTGGGAACCAATCACATTCTAAATGAATTTAAGGTCTTCCCCATAAAAAGAAACACATCCTGTAAGTCTGGCCAAGAAACCAACTCTTGATGGCCATGCCCCCTGCCACAAGCGGCCCCCGTGAGGGCTTCACCTCTAGGAGTATATGGGAAACACAAATTGACTTGGTGAATTATTAAAAAAGAAAAAAAATTTGCTTGAAATTGAGCAAGGTAAGGGTGGATAGCTGAGGAGGTAGGGAGAAGAGAGGAAGTATATACAATAAAAATAAACTGTATTAACTTTTGGAACAATTAATACCAATGTTATATTATAACAACCCAAAAACTCTGTCCAGTAATTTAATAAGGACCTCATTAGTACTCGTGCATTTTAAACTTAGTAACACACACTAATTTTTCTGTTTGTAAATTCAAAATAAAATTCATTTTAAAATTATTTGATCTTAAAATCACTATTAAAAAATGTTGCATTATTTCTAGGTCTCCAGCATGTCACAATGTTATGAAACTATGTTGTGCTCACTCCTCATTTTGCACTCACCGGGCTCCTTTGCCTCCCACCTCGCTGTAAAGCCTCTCCCCTGTCTTATGGATTCAGAGTAGAGGCGGAAGTAGAGAGCATTGCCACTACTGTGGACCCCCTGTGGGGGGCTGGAGCCACAGTATCTCCCAAGTGGGAAAGCTGCTGAGGAATCACCATCGTGAATCTGCAGAAACTCCCTGGGACAATTACTTGCTGATTCCAAGTCAAAAGACGTAAAGGTGACATGCACAACCTGGAAGAACATAAAAGCATTCCTGTGTTAATGTGCAATTGTTTCTTCCAGTAGCTAGCAAGCGTTCACAGGAAGAGGCACAGCCATCCATCTCTATTTACTCATCAGTGTGTGCAGCAAGTCTACATACAAAGAGCTAACTTTAAAATCATTCAATCAAATGTTAATTCATACAGAAATATGAAAAATTCTCTGGGGAGATGGAAATGCTAGTTATCCCAATTGATTCATTATGTGTTGTATACATGTATCAAATGATCAAGATCATATTGGGCTTCATAATCTACGCACTAACATTGCATATCAATTTTAAAAACTCTTAATAAAATAAATATCCAAGATTTATATCACACTGACTAATCTATCAAGTGTATGGTCAAAAATGCTTCTGAATCAAAAAAATGAAATGGTCATTTGAAAAAATATACCTTGAATTAAGTCCAAATGGCTAAGATTTACACTCATAAGGTTCTATCCTGAACCCCTGCAGTACCTGTAGTATGTATTCGCCCCACCTCATATCCATTCCACAAGGGTCTCAGGTGTCTAGTTTAGTCTAAGACTTGACTGAGGGATAATGGGCCTGGGGAAGGACTTCGGGGGCTGGACACCATCACAGTGCAAAGAGTACCCCAAGCAGAAAACAAGAAAAGGGTAATGAAGTGGAGAGGAGCGAGCACATGCACATTTTAAGTGTAATAAAACACAAAGGGTTTTAAATTCATGACACTATTCTAAAACAAATGTCTAAAAGAAAGCTGTTAGTTTTAATTTTCACCAGAATAAAAACTCACAATAGTATTTAGCTAAGATAAATCGTTTCAAGATGTTTTTTAAAACTCTATGTTAGAATATTTTAACATGTTGCCTATCATTACATTATTTTCTTACTTATAGCAATTTAAATGGAAATCAAATAAATGTTATTTACTTTTTATGTTTTCTATTATATTACATATTGTAAAGAGAATATATGAAATTATGTCATGAAAATAGGATAAATTTTCTTAAAACACATAAAATATTTTCCTTGGAAAAATTTATTTTCAATGTCAGGAAATGGAATTCATTAGAACTAAATGGAAGGAAGGAAACTCACATGGCATACCCAGTGGGAAACTTTCTGGAATTTATTCTATTGTGTAATGGCCAAGCTACAACTGGCTGTCCTTCCTTAAGGGAAGATAATATTGTCTGACCCTCACACAAAGTTCTCTGCAGCATTAGTTTGCTGGGAAAAGTTAGAGAGATTTCAAAGGAAAAATCTTACCTAGTAAGGCATACCACTTTAAGTCTAAGGATTGCTTAGGAAACAAATATGTTGGCGATCTGACTGTTGAGGAATGACAGAAATGAAAATCATGGGCTCAGATCTCTGTTTTAAGTGTTCATGTAGTGGTTCAACGTCATGAACTTTGGAATCAAATCACCTGGAGCTGTTTCTTAAAAACCATATGCTATTTTAAACACACACACACACACACACACACACACACACACACACACACCTGGAAAAATGTCTCAAACACTCTAGACTCTCTTTATGCATACACAAAATGGGGTTAATAATTCCTAGCTTTAGAATTTAAAGTAGACTGATATATACGGAACACATCATAAGAAAGCCATCTTAATGCCAGTTGCCACCATTTTGTAACAGTCCACTGAGGTCAATGGTCATCTTCAGGTACTAGTTTTGCAGAAACAGCATGGTTTTACAGATTACCTACTGACCTACAGCTAGACGACCAATTTTGGAAATCCTTTGTTACCAGAAGTAAACAAACAAACAAACAAAAAACAATGGACTCTAGAACCAAACTTGACTTGAAATTAACCTATTCTTCTTATAAATTAGGTAGTATTAAAAATAAAAACTACAAAGCTTCTCTTATTTTCTATTATTTCAACTGTAAAATAAAGATATTGTTATTTAGAAGAATTTGTATGACGTTAGAGAAAGATAAAGTGTCTAGGCCAAAGCCCAGCACTTACCAAATTTCAATATATGAGGGTTGAATTATCATCATCTATACCTTATATATGTGTATACACATGCATATATATGTTACACATATAGAAATTTTCAATGTATTAATGAAATCTGCTCATGGACAATGATTACTGTATTTACCTTCTCCTCATCAGTCTTGACAACCCAGAAACAGTTAACATCATGAATGTAGGTATCATTGGGGCTCTGGTAGGCAAAGAATCCTTGTGTCCCTGAGAGGATCCCTCCGCAAGCTGGAAAAAAAAAAAAAGATGAATTGTGTTTTTCATAGATACCCAAAGAAAGAGGCCAGGTAACTCCCACTCTGAAATTTCCTCTTCTCTGGTCCCTTTTGGTTGACAACAAGCCACACCCTGCACTGCATCCACAGGCCATTTCATACCCATCACCCTTTCTACAAACTTCACTGGGCTCCTTTATTTTCTTTTGACTTCCATTCTCCAAACCTTGATGAACTAGACTTTTCCCGTGATTCAATCACAGCGTTGGTCCTGCCATCTCAAGCTCCCTTCCTGCTTCCAGGCCACAGGCTTACTCCCTAATTACATGGTGAACAGATTAAGATTAAGGTGGAGACGATGTTTTATGCCTTGACATTTTATCATTGTCCTAAGACTTCCTTGAACGCACTCACTCCAAAGCGGGAATAAGAGGAGAGGAGGTGGGGGTGAGGTCCTTAGAGGAACCTTGGAGGCGGAGTCTGAGGGTGGAGCCTAGGAGTGGGAAAGAAAGGGGGGGATTTGCAGAGGTCCTAAGGAGGAATGTCCCAAATAAAAGAACACTGTGTTGATACTCATGCGGCCTATAGAGTTGAGTAGCAAAAGAAAACTGCCTGGCTGAACCAGAGTTTCTAGGGAACCAGAGAAAAGCATGGTGATATGGACGGGGTGGAGGTTGCTTATGGAAGACAAATGAAAAACAACCTAAGTCTTGATTAACTGGACCATGAAGAACCAATGCTTCAGCAATAGGAGAATGATGAGTAAGGAGAAGAATATTCTGTGAACATTAGATGCCTGCCATATAGGAAGTGGCCCTCTGGGAAAACCGAAAGGCAAGTTCCCGCTTAGCTCGCATATTCTGAAAGAATATACTATACATGGAAAATACTGACAATATTTTTGAAGAAAAATGTTTCTTGTTTAAAATGAGGTTCATAAATATCCACCTTGTGAATTCTATGCTTTTTCTGCAAGGAGAAATCTATGTTTAGCATCTAAACTGGTAAGAAATCAGGTTACATTGACAAATTGCAAAAGGCCTATTGGAGGATGATGTCCCTCAGCGAGGAGTATCTGCAGGAGATGAGGTGTCTTCCATACCTCTCTGGGGCATCTGGCAATAATACCCAGTCCAGGAGCTCGTGCAGGCACAAGTGAAGCCGTTGATACCGTCGATACAAGTGCCCCCATTCAAACAGGGGTTGCTCACACACTCATTAATGTTTTCTGTGCAGTTGGTTCCAGACCATCCTGGATCACACTTACAGGAATAACTAAATACGCCTTCCTAAGGGGAAAATAAAAGCATCGTACTATAAAGCAAATGGGTAGACTATATAACAGAACCAACCCAAATCATGAGAGCAAGTGACGATATAAAATAATTAGTTAGCAGGAATTTTCCAGTAGACAAATTCTTTAATTACTAAGCATAATTAGTCATATTTATTTCCATAAAACTACAGGGTTGACTTACTATTTGGAAAATCATTGATTAAAAAAATTAAGTCACGACTGAAGATAAAGCTCAAAGTTTAAAAGGGCTTAATGCTTTTATAGAGGACCAGGGTTCAATTCCCAGTAACATATCAGGCAGCTCCAACTGCCTCTAATTCTAGTTCTAGGGAATATGATGCCTTCTTGCCTCTGCTGACACCTACATGCACAGGGGGCACACAAATCCATGCAAGGACATGCCTTTGCACATAAAAATAAATAAATCTTTTTTTAATGAAAAATTAACTTATTGGTTTATTTGTTTTCCTGGGAACCAAAGTTACTACCTATCTGTAATCTGAGAATGAAAGACCTTAACATAAAATGTGAACCATTGCCTTTAGGTGTGTGAATCATATCGAATAAAACAATGATTATTTGCAAGTTTTTAATCTCCCCACGAGGAGCAAGACTCACTATGCACTGTCCATGTACACACGGGTGACTTGAGCAAATATTACTGAGGCGTACACATCCATTTGGCCCAAAACCATTTCCTGTATATCCGTGAGGACAGGTGCAGAGAGGCAAAAACCCTGTTCAGAAAAAAAAAGGAAGTGTAAGTGCAGGGATCCTTGGTTCAAAGGCAGTCATGAAACTCAACTCTGGTGTCTAGACAAGAATCTATCAACATCAAGCACATCTGTTCCTATGGGCAGGCAAGAGAAGGCCAAAGGAGAAGAAATTAAAATCTTTGTTTTTGTCCCATTTTACTTTAGAGCACTATACATTTCTAATTTTATATATATATATATATATATTTGCAACCATGCCATCATATCGTATGATGCATAATCTAGGGCCATATAGAAACAAGAAGGGAATGTGAAAAGGAAGATGGGACTTTATCAGGAAGGGGTCCTTAGTAGAAAATTAGAGTTTGATGGCAACACTGTCTGTTGCAAGCAATAGATTTATCTGTATGTGGCTACACATCATATGAAGAGATTGCTCAGTCCTCTAGATAACCCTATAAGCATATCCTGCTATAAATGTTTATATCTTTTCAGATCAAACGAGAGCATTTACAGATTGTCCTGTTCAAGGACACAGTGTGAATGTAGGAGTCTAGGAGTCAAGAGAAACTATGGGTGTGGCACCAGGTGTAGCCCAAGATTAGCATGAAATGGGCGGTTCTCATGTTCTAGGCATGTGCACATGCAGATTGCAGATTGCACCTACATACTATTTCATGGAAAAACGAATTCGAGGCATTCAAAGGAATTTTGCAGTGAAACCACAGATTAAAATAATATAGTAACACAATCAACAAAAAGGAAACACCCATGTTTCTTCAGCAGCTTTTCTAAGCTTTTTGCTTCCATGTAGATTCAAGCAATGACAATATAAGCAGTCAGAGGAAGAAGTTGGCCAAAAAAAAAAAAACAATGAAAAATGATTGAATCTTTCAGTACCATTAATAATTATGATATTAGTAAGATAAAAGCTAAAGATAATATTGAAACATCTAGAATTTTCAATTTTATTCTGTAATGCTTAGAACAAATATCCCTTTTGATATTTTAAAAAATTCTACCAGATGTAGTGTCCAGAGACTTTCTGATTTCTTAATGGTTAAAGGTCACATGTCACTGCAGAAATATTATTTCTGTCACTATAAAATAACTGGAATAGTGCATGAAAATTAATATGATGATTAATTTAAGCACATTCCTCTACCAGCAAACACTGATGAAAATGGATAATCTTCCTGAAAAATTCAAATGGAATAAATTCTGTAACATGACCAATCTATAACACAGATAGTGATGATTTTGTGCCCACAGGTAATAGTACGTGCAAGATTTGAATTTAAAAAATAAAACACAAAGGATTGCATAAGGATGTGTTCTTTTATTTATTTATTTGTTTTAAAGTGTTTTCGGAGGGAAATGGTGTAGGCAAAGTCGAACACTACTCCACTTTGCCTGGACATCTGCTGTCATTTCTCAGACAAGGGCACAGGCTTCAGTGAAGATGAGTGAAGAATATGAAATGCTACAACACATCATCTAAGATATGACCAGCTTCTGTCCTTAAAAATTAATTATTTTCATAAGTGTCTGTTTCATTTTGGTCTCTCAATAACTCTATACAATGAATACTATTACTGCCCTTACTTTACAAAGGGAGAACTGGAGGGTAGAGACCTTAGGTGCCTTGACCATTGTCAGACAGGAAGAGTATGATAGGACCAAGGGAGAAATCAAATGATTTTCTCATAGAAATTCTCTTCTTGACCACATTACTGCTTTGTTAATCATTTAGTAATCATATGGTCACTCCTATGTGTACAATGTATATGACCATGTAGAGATAGATCTTTGTATACACACACACATGCACACATATATGTTTTCTTATCTATATAGGAACATTAAGATGCATTAGTAAAAAATAAAAATGATAATTTGAAAAATCAAGGAATGTGATATTATTTAATAGATGAAGTCAAGTCTATCCATTTGAACAAAAAACTTCTGGGTTTCCATTTGATAAATAAGTGAACAACAAGAAAACATAAGAACAAACTAGATGATTTGTAAAGATTTCAATAGGGAAGACTTTTCTCAACCTGATGCTAACACAAAAAAATAAGAAAGCTGTTTAATTCTTTGACTATGAAATTCTTGAACCTCTAAAGAGAAAACACTAGTACAAAACCAAGAGAACAGCATGCTATGAACAAAGTGTTGTAAAATACAACACAGATGGGAAGACGATTTCCTCAGTACAAATGAAAACTGCAAATTAATAAGAAAGCAAATGAGCATGTAAAAAATAGAAAAGGTGATCAATAAAAATGTAAATATTATTATTCATTAGTCACACAAAAGTACAGTTTAAAAGAAATGAGCAACAAGTCAGGTAGTGGTGGTGCACACCTTTAATCCCAGTACCCAAGAGGCAGCAGCAACAAGAATTCTGTGAGTTTGATTCCAGCCTGATCTACAGAATGAGTTCTAGCACAACCTGATCTATAGAGTGAGTTCTAGGACAACCAGAGCTACACACGAAAAACAAAAACAAAACCAAACAAACATACAAAAGAAGAGAGCAATTAACTGTTGGCTATAAAATGTGTCAAGATACCAGGAGGTCATGGTGCATGCCTTTAATCACAACACTTGGAAGGCAGATGCAAGAGGATCTCTGTGAGTTCAAGACAAGCCTGGTCAACAAAGTAAGTTCCAGGACAGCCAAGGCTACAGAGAGAGAGAGAGAGAGAGAGAGAGAGAGAATCTGTCTCGAAAAAGCAAACAAATGTATTATGGCAAAAAAAAAACAATAGATTTTTTTATTGTTAGAGTGTTAGACTTGGGGTACATAAATATTCCACGGACTTGGCTGCTACATACAATGATACAATTCTCAGAGGGGTGTGTGGCTGCATAGATGAGCTGGCCCTCATTTACCCAGTATCACAGCAACCATATACCAAGGTACACTTCCCCTTTTCTAGAAGTAAACTCCTTATTTCAGCTGCATCCATGATGCTTGAAGTAAATGCTATATAGTCTCTGCTGCCAGGTGTAGCCAGATGACACAATTCCAGCCAATGGCACAGAATAAGTGTCATAAAAGAAGGTGGCATGTCCTTCCCTTTCTCCAACTGTTTACTAAAGTCATTAAGTGATTATTTGGATTAATTATCATGTGAAACAATTTCCAACCAAAGTAGATCACTCAAGGGTACCAGATTGCTGCATTTCAACATGTGTATAGTTTTGTGATGTGTCACATTTTTGTTGGAAGGTCAAACTAAGAGTTTTGACACCTGTAAATAATAGTTCTGCCTATAATACCAGCACTTGGGATGCTGAGGCAGGAAGACTGTATGATTTCAAGGTTAACTGAGCTACAGGGAGAGACTTTGCTCTCCTCAAAAGGAATCTCAAGGAGGAAATATTTACTTTTAGAATATGGAATTGTTGAGAGGGTTTGACTGAAACACCCAAGGACAAAGAGGTTGAGTCATTACCTATCCCAAGAGCCGAGGAGCAGCTCGCCTCTGGGTGGCAGCCTCCGTTATTGATAGAGCAGATGTCCAACGGTGTACACTCTCTCCCATCACCACTGAAACCTGACCAAAGCAAACAGAGAGTGAGAAACAATGTCAAGAAATCCTTGGAGTCTAGTTTTATTTAAAATAGAGGATAGCCAGAATGACCTCTTCCAGAAGAAAAAGGAAACTAACATGTATGAGCCTCACCTGTGAACAGGTCACAAGTGCATGTATTAAATAGATACATATGTGTGGTAACAATGGAGAAATGGCTCTAAAGATTCTCACAGAAGCATTTCCCAGTCCCGTGTTTTCTCACTGATTGCTGTGTCTGTCAACATTATTACTTATTCCGTTTTTACTTTGCTGTATTATTGCATGCTGAATCTATACTCTAAGTTAAACATTATGGACCATTTCTTTTCTTAGAAATCATTTTAAAGTGAGCACAGATTCTGTTTAAAGTGTATTGGCTGTGGTGGCATCAGGAAGCCTGGGGAAGTACCTGGTGGGCAGTTCCCACAGCTGAAAGATCCAGGTGTGTTGTGACAGGGGACAAGCGGGGCCACAGAGCAGCCGCCGTTGTTTATCTCACATTCATTGATATCATGGCATTTGTAACCATTTCCTTGCCAGCCTAGAAAAGATTTGCAAGATTAGCACTGTCAACAAACAATGAGGAAGAAAAACAGATAGTTAAGACATCCACAAAAGAGTTCTGGGTTGGTAACATGGCTCAGCAGCTAAAGACACTTAACAAAAAGCCTATTATCTGAGTTCAATCCCTGGGACCCACAGGATAGAAGGAGATAAATAACTTCAGTTTGTCTTCTGACCTCTTAAGGCATATTATGGTATGCATCCCCCAACATGAGTTATTCATTTATTTGTTTATTTATTTATTTAAGAATAATAAAGATTAATAAAGAAAACTTTGTTCTGCACAAAACTATCAATTACAATGAGAGATTCCTAACAAGTTGTCCAAAAATTGTTCTAGATGTACATAATCTAATTCTGGAAAGGTGTTGTATGAATGGGGCTTGCTTGTAGACTGTTGATTGGATATTAATAAAACCATGAATTGCTTAAAACGGTGCCCATGTTTCTACAAAGAAAACAGAGGAGGAGATTGAAGGTGAAGAGAGAGTCATCTTCAGGTGGAGTCAAGAGAAACGATGTAGCCCCCACTGGAGACAGATGTCAGATGCAGGATGGAACTTTACCCTGTAAGCCACAGCCACGTGGTGATACACAGATTAATGGAGATGGGCTAGTTTAGGATGTAAGAGCTAGCCAATAAGAAGCTAGAACTAATAGACCAAGCAGTAATTTAAATAATATGGTTTGTGTGTGATTATTTTGTAGTTTGGGAAGCTGGGAACAAATAAGTGGTCTCCCCCAATATCATAATAATAATCATGTTTAAGTATCATCATATCCTTAGCATGCTTTTAATGTTGGCTTTAAGTGGGGTCCACTCCATACACTGACTTAAGGAAATTATCTTGTCTGAGTGTGGTTAGATGAATACCCAAGGAAGAGCTGATGGAATTGCACTCTACCCCTAATGAGGATCTTCAAGGCATGCTACCTTGCTTTCCTTTTATACAAGTATTCTTGTAATTCCCCGCGTTTATAAGCAACAGATAGAACTTCTAAAACTTGGGGAAAATGGAGTGATTAAAAACAAAAACTTAGCTTTCAATTTCTTCCTTTAAAGTTGTTTTTCTCATTGTTTTCTTCATACAAGAAAAAGAAGAATTGCATGCATAGGGCCCATTCTCTAATTTGGACCATCTGTTTTTCTGATTTCTACTGCTCAAAGGTTGTCATCATCAATTACCTTGAAGAACTCAGCTAATTGCAAGTTTGCACCCTGAGAGGCATGAGGGGAGTCATACCTCCTTAGCTCTGCTAGTTCTAAACCAACACCATGCAAGCACTCACTAAACTACAAATCTCTAAACGAATGCACTATGTGTGCCCATGCCTTGGTGTGACAGAATGAGGAGATGTTCTGCAGGTGAACTCAGATCTAGGGCCAGGCAGACCTGGATTTGGATCTGGCTCACTATATAAGCTTTGTGTGCTTAAAGAAGTTATTTAATCTCTCCTAGTCGCCACTCCTCCTATCACACTCCTCCTATTTACAATATAAACCACGTCTTACCATAACTTGGCATTTGTCGTAGCTGTAGAGTTGTAACACTTGGATGGTACCTTAGTGACATTGCATAGAAGAATAACTCCTGTTGTGGTCTTCCATCTGTGCTCTACTCTTTAAGTGCGCCCAGGAGTAGAAAGTGGCTCTAAAAACTCCTAAAGTCTGGTTAACAGCTAACACACATCCCAGTTCAGTGCTTTTCCCATGGCGCATGCCCTACAAATCTGTCCTGAGTGGTAGTGGGGATCTCATGCCGTTGTTGTTAAGAGAGGAAGCTTGAGATTCAAACTTGGGCCATCTTTGAGTGCAGAGTTGAGATTCTTCAGCAACTCAACACAACAACTTCCCTTAAAGATTCAGTGTTCAGGACCGAGGAAGATGAACCACCTCTATTTATAGCAAGGATATAGGATATTCAAGGACACACAAAAGCAAGAACTACTGGTTTGTAGCAGAGATGCAAAATAGTCAAGGAATTTGCCCAAATTTACAAATAGCTGGCTAGAAGAAGTAAGACTATAGGGCATGGCTTTTAACCACTAGTCTAGTCAGCAGACAGCCATAGCAATGCAAGATCAGACCCTACAGATTCTATGTCCAGTTGTGCCCCAAAGTAGGATGTTAGCACTCTGACACCCAAGTTTAAATTGCAAGCTTCCTGTCTTAACAACAATGGCATGAGATCACCACTACCACTCAGGACAGATTGGTAGGGCATGCGCCTTATCTCCCAGCCCCACCAGGGACTTGCTCTCCAGTGAGATGGTCTTGAGTAGAGCATGTAGCTAGGTTTAGACACTCCCCAAGAATGATCTTCTTATCCATCATTAGTAGAGGGAAATTGATTCTGGTCCCCTGTCTGTATGGTATTCAGGGCCTAGCATGGGTCCCCAAGAATGTACCTGTTGGGCAGGCTCCACAGTAGAAAGAGCCTTGCGTGTTGAAGCACTGAACTTGCTCTGCACAAGGTGAGGGATGGAGGCTGCATTCATCTTTGTCTTCTGTGCAGGCGATGCCATTCGGCGTTGTGGTCCACCCAGCATCACAGAGGCAGTGAAAATTTGGCTGTCAGGAAAATAATAAAGTATGGAAACAGCCCGGAAGAGGGGAGAATTTCACCAAACTCCAAACTGTCTTATTTCCTAACATTCATTTGCATCAGAGCAGTTGAGGGGAGTCTTTTTCTTCCCATATGATTTAAGCATTTAGACCAGACCATGGTGAAGGGAATGTCTTCATTTTAGAATAAGAGGATCCTATAATTTATTCCAAAGATGCCCAGGAAAGAGCAACAATAATCAAGAGCTGTAATTAAAGTCACTGAACTCAGTCAGCTATGTTTTTAAGGGATAAACACCCAAATAGGCACAGACTTGGGACAATCACTTCCTTTTTTGAAAATTTCTCCCCCCCCCCTTCATTCCTTCCTCTACTTTCCTACAGAAGGAACTGTTTTCTATCACACAATAATTTTTTTTAATGAATTAAGAATAAATAACTAAAATTCTTATGAAAAGCAAAACTGGCCTGGCTACCCTGAGAGTTAGGCATGTAGGACCAGAGCACAGAGGGACACCAGAGATGTGGCCCCATAAAGTCTGCCCACTCATGTGCCTCACTCATGACTCGAGGCCAGATCAGCCCCGACATCTGCTGCTGTTGACAACACAGCCTGTAACATTACACGTCTTGTTGCCGTCAGATTCACAGGTCAGGAGGTCATGCCTCCCAGAGAGAGATTCACCAAGGAATAATAAGAAGGCTCATATTTTACATGACAGACTTATTTTCTATTTTCTGAGTCCAGGTTTCTGTATGTCATCTCCCTCCTGGCCTGTGTGTGTCCTGCTAAGGGATGACAGTGACTTCACCTCTTGGGTCACTCCTGGCACCACGCTGGTGCAGAGTCAGCACCAGGTGGGAAGAGGGCAGCTGTGGCTTCCAC
>LOEQ01002947.1:6417-19643 GCA_001685075.1 Bramus lutescens | reverse complement strand
TGTGTGTGTGTGTGTGTGTGTGTGTGTGTGTGTGTGTGTGTGTGTGTGCTTATGAACTCTGCTCTCTCCCTTCCTTTGATTCGTCTTTGTTCCAGAACCACAATGAGCTGTGTCCATTAAAGGATCAAAGGACATTATGAAGAACATTTGCCACAAACTTACAAGTTTTCTGGTGAACAAAAGCAATGCTGTCTAGGGATTAAAATGCTCGAGATTGTGGAAGCCCAGCAGGAAGGAAAATCAGCTAGCTGTCAGGAGGGAGACAATGGGGAGCAGCTGTGCAGACCATGGAGCCCTTGTCCTATCCAAAGGCAGGAAGACACTGACACTTGAATCACTAAAATCTCTCCCTGGGTGGTGGGGAGAGGACAGCAGAAGCTCATTTGGATCATGATCTTTGGTTTGACCAGGAGTAAAACTGGAAGCACCATAGCAGCTGGAAAACTCCCATGCTGCTTTGCTCCACAACGCTCACTGTTCCTTGCTCGTTCTCACGTAACGTGCACAGCTATTCCCTGAAGAGATAAAGGCTGTGGTACAATCCATTGTCAGTGATAAAAAGGGAGCATGAATTTGCTCATCAAACTTTACACCCGAGGTAAAAGACAATGCTTGAATTGCCATAGAAATAAACCGTGACTATTTAGAGCAGACACTATTACTGGGACATTGCAGACATGTCATTTGGAATTGTAAGTATTGATAGATTCCATACATTTGGAGGGCAGAAGGTTGTGGTTTCAAAAGAAGCCTTAGCCATTTACCCACAGGGAAGGTGAAAAGCATGAACTCACATAGTGAGGTATACACATGCCAAGGTTATAGAGTGTTTGCTCTAGGAAGTGCTTCGGGCTGAATTACCAGCCAGCGAGGTTTTAAGGAAACTGAGAACATTGTGTACACCCCTGAGATTCTGAGTTCAATTTACAGAGGCTGTGTGACTGTTTGAAGCCCAGTTATTGATGACAGCTGGGACAATCCTAGCTAGGAGTATACAAGTAAGCCCACAGTGGCGTGGCTAAAGGTGGGCAGTTAAGGGAGGGGCCAAGGGCTGTGAGAGGTCAAAAGCGCACATTGTTAGTGACTTATGGTGGCATAATGCTCAGGGCCTCACGCGCATCCTCGGGGACACAAGTTGGAACAAGAATCAAGCACTGGAAAATCAAATCTTTGCTATTGATCATCTACTGCTTAAAATAAGACTATTGACTTCACTTTCATATTTTTCTAATTTTTTAAGTCAAGGTCACTCTATGTACTCCAAGTTGGCTTGTAACTCACTGTGTACCCTGAGCTGGGTTGAATCGTCCTGGCTCAGTCTCCTGAGGACAGAGGAGCAGCAGCCATATCTACCCTAGAAGTGGTGTTTATATATTTTCAGTGACTATCCAGTCCCAGGACTTACCTGCTGCAAACTCTGAAAATTTCTCTCAAGAGCCACAAGCTGCAGGGGTGGGAAGAGAATGCATCAATTAGCTGGTGGAGACAACATCTCACATGTGATGGTGACCTTGGCTACGCTTCCCCTTTAGGGACGCTCTTTGTTCTGGCTTTGGTTCCTTACTTTTCCCCTCCTCCTTCCTCTCCTTCTGGGGGTTCCTTTCCATCCCATTCCTTTCCACGGTGTAACATTTTAAAGGTCTTTTAGAAAGAAGTCCAGCCCACAGAGAAGCTGGCTCACTGTGACTGAGGCACAAACAGAAGTGATAACCCCCTCCCCTCCATCAGCAAGGAAGATGCTATCAGAACGGGAGCAAAGCCAAATCTTGCAACAAGTCCTTGTCGTAGCACTTACTGTCCTCCGCCCGCCAGCACTCCTGACCCTCCACTCATGCCGCTTAACCCCAAAGCTCACAGTTATAATGATAAACATCTAAAGATGGGACGGAGTTGATACATCACCTGAGAAGAACATTACTTGCAAAGCTGGATTAACAGGAATTCATTTGCTCTTACGATGTGTGCAATTCGTGTGTCAGGCTTACCTTGGAGTTGAGTTGATGGACTTGACTAAGTATGTTTTGAGGAAGACCAGTTGCATTCCTCTTTAAATCTATAATGTCATCTTTGTTTCTCTGGATCTAATTTTAAAAAAAGAAATGAAGATAAAGGAAAAGAGTAACAGGAAAAAAAATCATTTCCCTCTTACAGGAGCAAGCATTAAGGCCTTATCTGTTATAAACCCCAGAGCAATGTCACATGTAATAACAATTAGTCCAAAACAGATATGGCACAATCCCATTGCCTCTCTTCTATACCAACATATCAATGTTTTTTCTATACATATTCCCATGACATACTAACATTTTAAGGTGCTTATTAAGAAGCACAGAGGGCCAGGGATATAGTTCAATGATAGAGAATTTGTCTAGTATGTAAAAATACCAGGTTCAGTCCCCAATACCACAACAATGTACAGTTTTGAATGAGACTCTATTGAATTTTAAATATTGCCCCAATCATTTGTTGTGCATTTTTGGACATTTAAAACTTATTTATCACACTTGTAGCTCATAGGTGGAGTAATAATAAACATCTTCCTGGGGAGTCCAGGAGTCAAATCATATAATACACAACACTATGTGACCTAGACACAGCTCTAAATGCTGGCTCTAACATTATGGCTCACACACAGCACGGTACTATCAATACTGAGCACTGAAAACATTCAACACAGCCTGAGAGCGAGTGACCACTCTGCTGTGGCAAAGACGCTGCAGAGCCCATCCTGCCTGCCTCAGGTCCCCTCCTTATTTCCCTCCCCACCGGAGGAGTTCTGGGTTTCCTTCTGGATCTGCTCTGGACTGTGGAATCTGTCCCAGCACAGTGAGCCTCCTGCTCTGGAACTGATCCCTCTCTCCCGACCATGAAGCCTTCACACGGCTTCTTTCTAAGATCTAATCTTCCGGTTGTGTTCTCTATGCTCACAATTCAAGGTGTCGACTAATACTGAGCTGGACAGCTAAGTTTTATCGGATGGATATATAAAGCAACATCTGTATTTTTCCAGTGTGTTACCTGATGTAAACATTCACCAAGGTCTTCATCGTTTAACTTGACTTTTCCCAGGGATCCAGTTCTAAATTCAATGTTTTGGGCAGAGCTTGTAAGAAACACTAAGTTTCCCCCCTCTGTAGTCATCCGAGGCCTATACAATTCAACCAGAGAATCCGTCAGCAATTAGTATGTCGAACTTTAATCCAGCTTCTTGCTGCATACCAATAGTCTCTCTACATCTTCCCCTTGCCCTTGGCACAGACAAATGCCTGTTTATCTATCATCTGTTCCCTGAGGAGTTCTTAATAATATTTCCCAGGAATTGCAGATGGGACTCATTCACAATTGTGACTGGGAAACCAGTTCCTTACACCAGCACCAGCCTTCTCCCTGTTGGTTTTCCACCATCACTGCTTCCCTCCGGAAATGCTGCACTTTTACATCTCCGGTTACTTGGGACAGACGCCAAGGACATACCCGTCCCTTAGCCCCAGTGAGCCACGCATCTACTTACTGGTGGAGATCAGTGATCCTTTTCTGTCGCTTCTGCTCCAGCTCTCCAGTTTCGCCATCCAATTTGGCTATCATCAACAAAGTAACCAAACCCCAGAGAAAATGTGAGGACATTTCCTCGGCAGCCTCCCAGCTCACCAGGCAAGAGGGAGACCACTCCAGCCACGGCGTCTGGAATTTGAGAGCAGTGACCCAGGGGGATGGACTTTGATCAGCAGAATGTTCTTTAACTTTCCAGGTTTTCTAAGAAGGCTTAAGTTATTTTGTCCTTCCTGAGGAATGTCAATGATCTTAGATCTCCAGTACTGTTCAACTTATAAAGGGTCAAAATCTACCTTAAGTGATGCACAACTTAATCATTATTTGTTTAACCTTTGAAACAGTAACCAGCAGCTTTGGAAACGTCCACTGACAGAGTCCTTGCTGAGAAGGCACTCGGCTTTAGGCAGATGTGCTGGAGAAGCTGATTTCTTATCACACACCATGAATAAACGCTACTGCTAAATGCCCTTCAAAGACCAAAATTTAAGACCTAAAACTATAAAACTATTAGCAGAAAACGGGGAAATAGGCCTCTGAATTTGTAATCACTTCTTGTCCCTAAACAACAAAAACACGAGCAGTAAAAGGCAAAAGAAAGCAGAAGAGAAAGATTCTCTGTCCAAATTCAAAGCTGTTGATCCCCAGAAAAAAAGTATCCAGAAAGGATACTTTTCAGGAGCCTCAAAGGATAACTCCGGAGGGACTCGGCTTTCGTGAGTGGGGGAGCCCCTGTGGAGGTCATGCTCTGGCAAACAACCCACACCCACGTTCATGTAGGCAATCATAGCCACAGAAAGGCATGGAAATAGGAAGGGAGCTTGTTGGAAAGAAGGGGCTCCGTGGGAGGAGGAAGAGGATAGGAGAGGATAATGGGGCCGAATATTATCGAAATACATGATGCACACATATGAAAATGCCAAACTAGAAATAAAAAATTTTCAAGCCACTCAAAATATTGGAGGAACTATTTGGAAACCATAT
Organism: Bramus lutescens; assembly: GCA_001685075.1. Lineage (NCBI taxonomy): Eukaryota > Metazoa > Chordata > Mammalia > Rodentia > Cricetidae > Bramus > Bramus lutescens. The sequence goes on along the minus strand of LOEQ01002947.1, from coordinate 15,110 downwards.
ATACCAAAGGAGATTAATATCCAGATTTGTTTTTAATTCCCACAATTCAACAACAAAACAAACAACACAATTTAAAAAATGAGCACAGGAACTGAATGAGCACGCCTCCAGAAAAGACATTATAGACATTCAGAAAGATATGGTTAACATCTGTACTCACTGGGGGAATCCCGAAAAAAAACTATACTGAGACGTAACTCCACACCCAGTAAGCTCGATACTACTGAAAACAGAAGACAAGTCCTGGCAGAAACTGAAAGTTTGTTGCATTGGTAGAGAAATGGTGCTGTTGTTATAGAAACCACACAGGAGTTCCTCAAAAATTCTGTGATGATTTAACATATGATCCAGTAATTTCACTTCCGTATATATACATATAATTATTGAAAATAGGGACTCAAAAAGACACCTGCACTGCAATGTTCACAGAAGTATTTATTGTAATAGGCAAAGGCACAATCAACCCAAGTGTTCATTCACAGATGACTCAATTAAAATGTATACACGCAATGTAATTTTGATTTGTTTTATTGTGATGTAGACTAGGCTGGTACTAAACCTGTGATCCATCTGCCTCCACTTCTCCAGTGCTGGAATTACAGCTCTCCACTGACAATACCTAATGTACAATAGAACATTTTTCAGCCATAAAGAAGAAAATTTGACACACACCACAATGTGAACCAACCCTAAAGATTTTAAATGAACAGTTCCAAAAAGAAAAACACCCTCCAAGATTCTACTTACTTGGATTAGTCAAATTAACAGATACAGAAAATGGAATGGAGGTTCCCACATGAAGGAGAATTAAAACTCACTGATTAAGGCCTGTGGAGATCCATGATGGAAAGGTGAAAGGCCTGAAAAGGATAACAGTGATGGTGAAAGAGGCCCTGATGAGGGACTGCAGTGATGATGAAATACTCTGATAAGGGAAGCAGTGATGGTGAAAGGCTCTGATGAGGGACAGCAGTGATGGTGAAAGGCTATGGTAAGGGAAGCAGTGATGGTGAAAGGCTCTGATGAGGGAAGCAGTGATGGTGAAATACTCTGATGAGGGAAGCAGTGATGGTGAAAGGCTTTGATGAGGGACAGCAGTGATAGTGAAAGGCTCTGATGAGGGTAGCAGTCATGGTGAATTGCTCTGATGAGGGACAGCAGTGATAGTGAAAGGCTCTGATGAGGGGTAGCAGTGATGGCTGAAGCACAAACATGTGGACCTACTGTCACTCAACTGTAAAATTTAAATATGGCTATGTTTATTTTCCAATGACTTGTACATTGAAGCTAGAGTTAGTCCTGAGTAGATGCTGCACATGAGAGAGCAAAACTACCAGAGCCCAGGAGACACCCATAGGGGTCAGAACTCTAGGGTTGACAGGCCCAGCAGGTAGCTACCAGCTGATGCTGTCTACACCCCAACTTCTCTATCTCAGTAGCTCAAAGCTCATCCCAGAGCTCTGGCTCAACATGGGCTTTGATGAAGCTGACAGAAGCTCAAGGGAGCTGCAACTATCCATACTGACTGTGAGAGTAGCTCATCTTCTAGAGGCTTCTGGAGGAGAGTCATCTCTGCCACCGCATGCTGATCTTTACATCCATTCTTCTCATTCCTCACTTGGGAAGTCACAGAAATCCAGGGTTACTCCATCCCCCCACCAAATAAATAAATAAATAAATTTTAAGAAGTAGATGGTTTCAGGATTAGACCTTTGGGTCAAACCCCAGCGTTCTTGGCAAATGATTAGGATGATGAAAGAGTAGCAAGAAGGTTGAGTAAGTAAAAGGTTTTTTGGCAAAAGAGAAAAATAAAATTATTAGAGATGGAGCCAGATAAGTGGGTATGTTTTCTCCTGTTGCCATGGTGAGGGAATCTATTCTTATCCCAGCCTGTCCTTGCCACAGTTTTGGCTTTGCTGTGTGCCAGTCTCTGTGCTGGAATTTACATGGGCTCTATCCTTTCCTCCTTAGGGCAGAGGAGGATGTTTTTCTTAGAAGTTAATTTCTAATCATTTCTTTAGATCTTTACGAATACCTCCCAATTTACTCTTAGTTGATTGGATTTTATTTCACTGAGTTGATATTTCTAGAACACCTTATTTGTGTGAAACTGTATCATGCACTGGGAAATGTCAGTTAATAAAAGCTAAAGAACTTTAATGTTGAGGCAAGAAGACAGAAAAGAATGAAATAAATAAATGCACAGGCTATTCTCCAATAAAATAAGCAGAATAAGAGGGTGATGTGGCATAAGGAGATTTCAGGGAAAGACATACTTCCCATAGTGGGCAGGAGAGCATCCTAAGGAGGTGGCACTTATGGAATTACCTGAAAATTGTTGACACTCACTCACTAGTATCTCTGAATCCCTGTCTCTGAGTCCTAGAACTGTTTATTTTTCCTCTTCCACTAAGCTACATAGACTGGCTACAGAATCTACCAGTCAGCTTCCACACTGACTGAACTCTCTTTCAGGTGAATGACATAGTTTGAGAGCATGGACCGTGTATGCCCCGCTCTTATTCCGTGTGGGAACTGTAAGAACTATTTGGGAATAGTGAAGAGTGTATGACACTGTTTTCAGAAGGGTCCTGATTAGTCACTGATGTACTCTAACCTTCTAAGAACACACAGACAAACATATACTAAGGAAAACAAAACAAAATTTGAGATTTGAGAAACAACCACATAAAATACTCAGCTCTAAAAATATCCCTCGGTAATCACCATTGTATTGATTAATCTGCGCATAGTTAAATGGTGCTGTGTGGTCAGGGATGATTACACAGGAGAGTATACAACATACTTTGTCTATGGTGTTCAGATAGTTACTACTTTTATTTTGTTTTTCTCCTGCATATTTGGGTGTTGCTATTTTGCTCTGCTTCTTGAGCTACGGTCTCACCACGCGGCCTGCCGACCTCCCGTCTGAGACGCTCCTACTCAAGTACAGCAAATGCTGATGTTACAGCTGTATGACCATGGCAGAGATGCATACCATTTAGTGTAGAGTTCTTTCACCGAACTCTGTGCTTTGGGGTTTACCCCTTTGATTGGTTTCGCCATGGATTACATTTTCTTTAATATAGAAAAGCATTTCATTTTATTTCACGCCCCTGCTTGCCTGTCTAGTAATCAGTCAAAAAAAATGAATCGGTTCCAGTTCAGCGTTATCATAAATTGAACAATCATAAATATTTTAAAATGTCTGTGTGTCAATATGCATGCTTTAGTTTTTATTCTGGTAAATAATAAAGGTGATTGCTGAGACATGGCAAAATAGCTACAGTTTTCTTAGAATATACGAAGCTATTTTTCTTTGAACCTCCTAATTACATACAAGTGTGCCATTTGTTTGACGCTGTGCCCATCACTTGGCATTCCCGGTCTTTAACTTCTAGCCATTTTAGTGAGTATACAGTGGTATCTCATTATGAGTTAAGTCACAGTTTCCTAACGACTGGAGGTACTATGAATCTTTTTTATTGTTTTTGTCATTTGTACATCTTATTTGTTAATTTGTCTGTTCAAACTTTTGTCCATCTTTACTTAAAACATAATTACATCATTTCCCCTTCTGCTTTCCCACCTTCCGACCTGCCATGCTCTTCCTGTAATATTTCTGGTATGTGTATGTTCTCAGGGCTGACTGTTTGCTATTAAATAACCATTTTTTTAATGAGGTAACATGTCTAAATTCAAGTCTTTCCAAATATATATCTTGTAAGTATTTTTCTCACATCTGGTATAAAGCTATTCATTTCTTTAAGAGTGTTTTCAAGAAATAAGTTATAAATGAAATTTTAAAAAGATTATGTAGTGATTCCAGATGATATTGTTCAACATGAAAATTCTGAAAAACCAAAGTTATATTAATAGAAACTAAACAGGAGTTGGTTAGGGTTGGGTGGGGGCATTATCAGCAAGAAAGCATGAGGGAACATTTATGATAAATAATAAATACCGGATCCTTCGTTTATATGAGTTATAGAACTGCATACTTGAAATAGATGACCTCTTAAGAGTATAAGCTATTATTTTTAAAAATGACTTAAAGTTATTTGTCTTATATGTATAGATGCCACTGTATTTATGATACTTCTCACTTCTGTGATAAACGATAACCAAGGCAACTTATAGAAAGAAGCATTTCTGTGAACTGGTTCCAGAGGGACAGACATCCATCGCCACCATGGTAGAAGCATGGCAGCAAGCAAGAATGGAGGCTGGAGCAGCAGGCTCGCTTCTTGAACTGCAAGCAGAGAGAAGCAATGGCAGTTGAAAGAGTCTACAAGCTCCCAAAGCCTGCCTCCAGTACTTCTTAACAAGGCTACACCTCCGAAACCTCCCCAAACAGCGACAGCAACTGAGGAGCAAGTGTTCAACTATGTGGGTCTAGGGGAGACATTCTCACTCAAACCACCGCAGCCACCATATAGAAGGGTGATATAAAACACTGATGAGGATTTCATGCCATGAAAAGCACCTAAGACTGTTCTCATAAATGATTATAGATAAATGTCACACAATGACCCAACGCTTGAAGTTTAACCACTGGCGCAGAGATAAGAGGGAGGTTTGACAATGGAAACTATTTAGCAAGTTTAGACAAGGATAAGACCGGCTGGTGTTTTCCTGTGCGAAGGACAATCCAGACTCTCAAGGTCCCGAACAAAGCTCTTTCTTCATTATGTTTTCCCTAAACATCCCTGACTTGGCAGATCTTTCTACTGTAAGAGTCTCCAGTATGGTCTTAATAAAAAACTTCCTCTTTTACCACATTCTTCCCATTTTAATAACGTGCTTATTGTTCAACAAGGTAAAATCTTTACTCTAATTCCAATCTAGGTCCACGACTCTTAATCATCTTTTATATTAGAAAGAAAAGGACAACTTAGGCAAATTCTTTCAAGGTCTGGCTGACCTTTGATGAGGAGTTGGGGATTTTACATCCAGCTCATTGGCTCAGCTTTTCCTCTGATCAATAAATAAGTCAGACTCTCTGCTTCAGATGGCACTGGAGGCAATGTAAAAATCAATCGCTCGATCTGGGACGTTATCACTCATCCTGTTCCCATGCTGTATGCAGAGTTTCTTCAGCAAAAATGAAATCCTTTTTACAATGTATGACCTTCAGAAGAACCTCCTCTCCTTTCTCCAGGGGCAAATGGTCTATAACCAGGAAATTCCAGCTTTGAATAACAAAGCCCCAGGCTGCTCCCAAATCCAGAATCTATGCTATAAGTCTACGCGTGCCTTTCTGTATCAGCCACCTTCTCGAAGCTACAAATTAAGTATAAAATAAGGGGAAGTTGCTGTCCTCCAAAGGCTCACTTCAAGAGAATACTATAGAGCCTGGGAAAAGCCTGCGTTCTGAGGCTCATCATCCAGCCTCATGATCCTCTCATTTCTTCACCACATTTCCATGTAGCAGAAAGAGGATCATGGCACTGATCATAACACCTCGCACACCATTTAATCTCTGGTATATACGAACTGTTCACTACAGATACAATGTTGCTATCATGCCATGTATTAATAAACAGATATCATTTATCCCTTAGTCTACACCTTCTCTACGGTTTAGAGTCCTTAAATCAAAAACAAACAGATGAGTAGACCAGCAGCAAAATCCAGAATTCAGGGTTGTTCACATTTTGCTGTAGAAAAACACTAGGTGCAAGCAGGAGTGCATGATACTCATTGGAGATTCCAGAAAAGAATCATTCATTGTGGACTCTGAGATAAAAGATAGCTGAGGTGGAGATAGGAGTGTCGTGCAAAGGTCAGTCGCTGTCTGAAGACCAGGCGCGGTGGATCTGGGAAGCAAATTACTCCACCGTAGGAGATAGGAAGCAAGATTAACTCAAATCCAAGTATCTTCGAGAGAAGTCTGACCAAATAAGAGCCTCATAAACAGGATGGAGCAGATTTTTCATGAGATTCTTGCAGCTGGGCCCTTCAATAAGGATTTGCTTTGGGAGCTGCTAAATACTGGCTAAAGGGACCAAATGTGGGATTTGTTGCCTAAAATACCCAAGAGGTACCCCATAAATGTTTTTAGTTCATTAAAATAAAACTATTGGGCCTGACCAAATTCTTAATGGTGTTTGTTATAATCTCGATTTATACTCACGGGCCTCTATTCTCGTTCATGTCTTTAGTCAAGTATACGCAAATGTATTTTGCTTTGTTGAAAATACCAGGCGCTATATGGAGCTAGGGTGGGATCTGCTGCTCGGTCCAAATGGTCAGTGAAAAATCAGTAATTTCTGATTTCTTAAGCTATGCTCCCTGTCCCACCTCTACTTTCACCTTCTTCTTGCCCCACAGTCTTCCTTACTGATGCCTCAGCCCACCTTCCTCTCTTCCCCAAGTGCGCTATTCATAATCTGAACGACTTTCTCTTCTCGGCTCTTTAACTTTCCCAAGATTTTGGCACAATGTTTGCTTTTTCTGTGACACCACTTCATCTCCTTTTATGTTCTAAACTCTCAGTTGCCCCCACCTTTTAAATGCCATCTAATGAGCATGGCTCCGTAAAGGCTGAATCGGGACCATCATTTCCCTGGGAAGATAGGAGTAAGATCATGTTTGTCTCTTACAGCACCTCTGCTTAGAGACGTCCCGGGTCTGCTTAGGAGGCTGGAATAGAGACAAGGCTTGAAGAGGCCCTGGCTGTGGCAGTGGACAAGCCAAAGAAAGACAGTAGGAAAGATATTTCAGCAATAGTAGCTACTGACCAGGGGACATATTCATATTCCCTCAGAAGCATTGGGGTGGTAACGTTCATGCTTCTTACTTGAGAAATAAGATGGATAGGGTGTCATTAATTAAACAAAAAAGTCAGAGGAAGTCTGTGAAAGGAAAAATTCATCCAAGAAACAGATGGAACTTTTACCCCTCAGCTGTCTCTACTAGAACCTTGTTATTCCAGGTGGGCCAGTTAAGCCTAACTCCAGCTCAAAAATCTCTACTATGGGTCTGCTGAGTCAAAATTTCCCCTCTAAAGACACCCACATTCATGATCAGTTATACGGGAACACTGTCACTGACTACATCAGGCAAGGAACGGTGCTTGTGTTTCTGTTTTTCTTAGCCCACTCTTCAAAGTTTCTGTCACTCTACCTCTTTCCCTTCTGTGGTTCTACTTCCTAAGAAAGTTTTTGTTTCTCTGGATCCTAAATCTTTTAATTTCATAACTTGTTGTTAATAGTAGTATCTTCTATTAATTAAAAAAGTGGGCACCAATTTTTGGGCATGTCTTTTGTTTTCCACAAGGGCATAGTTCTAAACTCTTTGTCGCCTGTCTGCTTGTCCAATCTATTTCATACTGGACTTGCTCTCCAGGACTCATTGAGCCTTCTTGGAGCACTTCAACCTCAAGCTATGATAATAGAGAGCAGATGACAAGTTCTAAGTCCATGGGTGGTGTTTATGACTGCCCAGGCTTATCAGGGCAAGATGGCAATTTCACGGGAAACTTAAATGCCAATTTTGAAGGCATTTTGCTTGAGGCGTCTACTTCTGCAGAAAAAGGGAATCTTTGAATTTGCTACTAGAATCAAGGCTTACTGGAGATTTCAGGGCAAAGCGAACAGACCATTCCAATCCCTTTCTTCCTAGAGTCTGGAACTTGCCTAGTGGGCATATTCTGGCAACTGCCATTTTGTACCTCAAGGTACATGAGATAGTTCCACGAGCTCTATATGAATTGTATTGTCCTACAGTTGTAACAGATATTCATAGATGATACATAAAGTCCTCAATAATAAGGGAAGTTCCCCAAAAAGTAAACTTTATGGTCTTCTTTGGCTTAGAGTAAAGTTGCCATGCAAATGTGTGGAGCAATAGTGAGGGCACATTATATAGACCAACAAGACAACATGGAGCAGACTGTGCCTTGGCTGTTAGGAAAACAACATGCTTCACACAGGGAGAAGCATGTGAAGACTAAGAAAATTGGGTGCAATTGGTCCAGCAGCAGCGTCTCAGAGAAAAATGGGTAAAGGAGATGTGGAAAGGGGGCTTAAGTACCAGGCTAGAGGACATTGGTTGAACCTTCTTGTGTCAAAAGGAGCTGTTGAGACAGCGTGGATGCTGTGGTCCTTATGTGATATTTCTGGCAGTCACACAAATTTATCTGAAGAACCTCATCTATGTGGAAGTCATGAAAACAGAGGATGCAGATGGAGAGGTGGCTTGAAGTAGCTGACAAGACCCTCATAGGCCTGGGATAGTTCCCATTACCTTTTATTCCTTCAATACGACTTGGGTGTGCCTTTTAGTCCACCTTCATATCAGCTTAAATATTAGAAATAACCAGGAATTTGGTAATTAAATGAAGTTTTTATGACTAGAATGATCTCTTTTACTTTCCAAACAGTTTACTTATTGTCTTTATCAGTACTATAGAATTGCTTTAAAACTACATTTATGGGGCTGGAGAGACGGCTAAGCAGTTCAGAACTCTTGCTGTTCTTCCAAAGGACCTGGTTTCAAATCTCAGCACGCATTCTCCAAGGCTCTAAATTCAACCCGGACACATACAGACAAAACAAAACTTTAAAAAAAAAAAACCTATGTTTACACATGCCACTGTAGTGATATCTCCCTCTCTCTGTCTCTCTCCCTCCCTCCCTCTGTCTGTCTGTCTGTCTGTCTCTCTCTCTCTCTCTCTCTCTCTCTCTCTC